>CATKWJ010000919.1:0-31163 GCA_949825065.1 Odontocerum albicorne
ACAATGTTTAATAAAGATAAATTATAATTTATTCTATACTTGTAAAGGTCTCATTCAAAGTCATCTTGATTTTGGAAAGCTGAAAACTATCGCGACAACTCGAAGGTTCACTATGCATCCATAAATACCATCACTCTACATCCTTGTCGTGGTAGGCAGAGAGGACAAAGCGCCATACTTTCCTTACTTAACACTCATCCTTAACTTCTACATAAATTATAGATTTTGACTCTGTTTGGTCCGAGTATATATGTTTTAATACCCCATTGGCTTTGAAGGTTGATTATGGACCTCATTATTCTACATGACACCTTTATGGAGTATTATATTGCAACAATTGTTTATCATACTTAGAAGTACAGCCTAATAAATTCCTTATTATTTTATTGTTTTACCGTGAAAGTATCTTGTTTACAACAAATATCGTTTATTTTAATTTATTAATTAATGTTATAATCGTCCTCACCCTTAAAATTCTATACACTTTTACCCTCCGTCGGGCGCAATATAAAACCTAACACGTTCGGGCGCAACTCATCTGAGAGATTAATAATTAAATTTCTGCTTACGCTTAAGGGCAAGCTTATCAAACTAAACTTTTCACTCAAACATGATTATATAACATTTGTACATTTCTTTGCACTTTTTAATAACAAAATTTTAAATTTTCTCATATTGTTTTTCTTAAAATGTAAAATAACTAGTTCACAACATTCTCAGTCTTATGTTGGCAGCTTATCAACACAACTAACGAAATTCAGTAACATCAGATTTTTTTTCAGTCATTTAATACCCACAATAGGTTTGTAAAAAAGATTTAGCACAATAAACTGTCATATCGTCATAAGGTGACGAAAATAACATAAACTCATGTGACGAAAATAAAAGCAATAACTTAACATTAGAGAACACTATGCTAGCACTTTTTCAAACATAATTTAGAATGTAAAATTCACTTTTAATCATGAAACATCTCCACAAAAACAAAAGGGAGTAATCAAAATATAATAAAAAAGTTATTCCTGATCACACTCACGCTGAACATTTTCGAAAACATTCTTATTGCAATTTTCCCGCACCATGCGCGCATGTTCGTCTTCATATAGTAAATAACGATCAATATCATTGAATTAGGGGCTACAACATAGATATACGAGCTATTGCAGATTAATAAAAAGAAATATTGAGAAAAAATTGAATTTTCGGAAATTAAAAAAAAAAAGTAATCGGGCGCAACTCATCCAACAGATTAAAACGTCCGTCACGGAGACCAACGATACACTGGATAAATAACAAAGATACCCTTGTGTGAGGGGTGGGGAGTCAGGAAGCTACTATAAGCCTCATCTATTTGTCAGTAAGCCTCGCCCATTGGCACAAAAAACTAGGTACCTCATCTCAGAGATTAGATGCGCCCGCCTAAGGGTTAAAGTAAGTTCAATCATTGCTCAGAAAAGGTGAATTTTTACGAATGAAATCACCGTAAATTATATGAAAATTAATTAACCTCGGCGTTTATTATAAATAAAAATAAATGAGGCTATACACTCTTATTTGAATTATCAAAGAAGAATAACAGAAAAGTGGACGTAAAAAATTTGCACTGATTAAGTAACGTTGTTTCAGAAAGTAAAAGTTTAATGATAAAGTCTTAAGATATCACAAGATAGAAAAGCAGTTTAAAGAAAAAAGGCAAATTTAAAATGCTATGCTATATATAAAATGCTATGCGGAATAAAAATATATTGAATATATTTTTAACAAATTCGACGATGGTTAGTCAAATGCTACATTTGGTCAATGTTATTGGATGGAGTGGAATCATGAACCCTCAAAGTTGGTAGTATGAAGCGATTGGAAGCATTCGAAATGTGGATGCACCGGAAAATGCTACGGATACCATGAACGGATATGGTCAGCCACACGAGGGTTCTTCAAAGAGATAAAGTTGATAGAGAGTGGCTGACTAATATTAAAATCCGAAAGATGTCCTATTTGGGTCATGTACTTAGAGGAGCAAAGTACAATTTACTGCACCTGATCATTCAAGGCCAAATAGAGGGTCGAAGAAGTGTTGACAGGAGGCAAATCTCCTGGCTCCGCAACATACGTGATTGGACTGGTATAAGGAGCGTGATTGGACTGGTATAAGATCTTTTTCGGGCTGCCGGGGACAAGGATGTCTAATCTCAGATGATATTCAACGTTGGGGGGACCTGACGTGACACTGGGAAGAAGAAGATAATAAAGTACTTTGATATTTCACTCATTAACTATACATGTTTTTCTATTTATGTTACTATCGCAGATAACAAGTGCCACATTTTGTTGGTGATGTGGTTAATACATTGATCCAACATAAATTAAAACTTCTATAACTTTTGTGTTTTCTATAACTTCTTTAAAATTTTGATTCTCACTATAATATGGTTTACAAAATCTGTTATTACTTGATAGATAATTATTTCTATTGGACAGTGTACAAGTATGTTCATGTATTCCAGTGTCATTATTCATTTGTGTTATTCAAATATAAGAGTACACGTACTTTCTATTGGATAGTGTACGAGTATGTTCCTGTATGCCAGTGTCATTATTCATTTGTATTATTCAAATATAAGAGTACACGTACTTTCTATTGCATAGTGTACGAGTATGTTCCTGTATTCCAGTGGCATTACTCATTTGTGTTATTCAAATATAAGAGATCACATACTTTCTATTGCATAGTGTACGAGTATGTTCCTGTATTTCAGTGTCATTATTCATTTGTGTTATTCAAATATAAGAGTACACGTACTTTCTATTGGATAGTGTACGAGTATGTTCCTGTATTTCAGTATCATTATTCATTTGTGTTATTCAAATATAAGAGTACACGTACTTTCTATTGGATAGTGTACGAGTATGTTCCTGTATGCCAGTGTCATTATTCATTTGTATTATTCAAATATAAGAGTACACGTACTTTCTATTGGATAGTGTACGAGTATGTTCCTGTATTCCAGTGTCATTATTCATTTGTGTTATTCAAATATAAGAGTACACGTACTTTCTATTGGATAGTGTACGAGTATGTTCCTGTATTCCAGTGGCATTACTCATTTGTGTTATTCAAATATAAGAGTACACATACTTTCTATTGCATAGTGTACGAGTATGTTCCTGTATTTCAGTGTCATTATTCATTTGTGTTATTCAAATATAAGAGTACACGTACTTTCTATTGGATAGTGTACGAGTATGTTCCTGTATGCCAGTGTCATTATTCATTTGTATTATTCAAATATAAGAGTACACGTACTTTCTATTGGATAGTGTACGAGTATGTTCCTGTATTCCAGTGGCGTTATTCATTTGTATTATTCAAATATAAGAGTACACGTACTTTCTATTGGAGTGTACGAGTATGTTCCTGTATTCCAGTGTCATTATTCATTTGTGTTATTCAAACATAAGAGTACACGTACTTTCTATTGGATAGTGTACGAGTATGTTCCTGTATGCCAGTGTCATTATTCATTTGTATTATTCAAATATAAGAGTACACGTACTTTCTATTGGATAGTGTACGAGTATGTTCCTGTATTCCAGTGGCGTTATTCATTTGTATTATTCAAATATAAGAGTACACGTACTTTCTATTGGAGTGTACGAGTATGTTCCTGTATTCCAGTGGCATTATTCATTTGTATTATTCAAATATAAGAGTACACGTACTTTCTATTGGATAGTGTACGAGTATGTTCCTGTATGCCAGTGTCATTATTCATTTGTATTATTCAAATATAAGAGTACACGTACTTTCTATTGGATAGTGTACGAGTATGTTCCTGTATTCCAGTGGCGTTATTCATTTGTATTATTCAAATATAAGAGTACACGTACTTTCTATTGGAGTGTACGAGTATGTTCCTGTATTCCAGTGGCATTATTCATTTGTATTATTCAAATATAAGAGTACACGTACTTTCTATTGGATAGTGTAATAGTATGTTCTTGTATTCTAGTGTTATTATTAATTTGTGTTATTCAAATATGTTATAAGGGTACACGTACTTTCACAAAATCGACCGTAAATAAAGAAAAAATAACCAAGAAAGGTTTGTGTTTATTTGTCTTATTTAAACGTAGCTTTTAAATTGCTTTTCCGCATCTGAATAAACTGAAAGGTCTTTATTTCGTGTTTACTCTTAGTTCTTTCATATGCCCCAAATCGTTTAAACAAACGTAGAGGCTTCAAACTTATCAAGGAACCATTGAGTGATTGCAAATAATAACCAAAGCCTTAATGACGTAGCAGGACATGTCGCTAGAATAACAAACAGTAGTTGAATATAAAAACACAATTTTAAAGAACTTTTTTGATAAATCAAAAAAAAAAAAGAAATAAACAGTGATGGAGGAAGATGAAGTAAGTAAAGTATGGTTTAATTAAATAATTGAAATTTTTAAAGAAGGAAATTTAAGAAGTCAGAGAAATGATAGATGTTGTAGGTATAAGAAGTTTTTGAAAGAATGGAAGGTAAGAAGAAACAAAAGAGGTTATATGAGAAGATGTATAAACTTGGAGAAGACGAAGGAAGTGTGTCAAGATAGGAAATCCTAGCGCTCTGTCCTCTCTGCCTATTCCAACATATAACCCAGTACATATTTGATGTTTTCTCACGGTCGATTGCTGAGCTAACGCATATATCATATGCGTAGATCATGTACTGTGAACTTTCAACTCATTGATTAGATTTATTGCATATCAACAATTTATACTGTGCCACTGGGGAATGCGGTTGTCAAATAAATACATATTTATTTTTTACTAGAAGTGAATCACCTCAACAGAATATTAATTTATTTTTATATTTGAATTATTTTTTTCGTTCTTTTATAGTAATTATTATTATTAATTCACTGAACTCTGTATTTTTGTACAAAATCCTGGCGCGCTGCCCTCTCTGCTTATCCCGACAGGGAACCCAGCATGATGGTATTTATGTTCACACCTTAAAATGTCTCATTTCACGGTTCAATTCGTTAAAGGTTCTAGAAATTACGCCCCGTAGCGTTTCTACCTCCATATATTTTATTTATTCTAAAAGCCATTAAAATTCGTCCTGCCGATAAAGTCGGATAGCCATATCCTATGTCAATAATAACGTTTAGTTTTAAAATTGTTCTGAAGTAGTTTAAAATGCAACATTTTTATAAAATAGTAGAGTTTTGCATATCTCAAATGTATTAGTTCCGTCTATAAATTCGTACGTATTTTTGAAACATTTTGAAATAATGCAAATAATTTCCCTTATTTTTTATCACAATATCATTCACTTGATTACACACACACACTTTAATCGATCGCCCTACATTATGCATTTCACTTAATTTGCACAGTATATGGGTTTTGGTAGCCTTTCTTCATTCATTCGTTCTACATGGCCAATCCATCTCAGAGTGCATTAAAAGTCCTTGATTTTACTTAATACACGACACATCAATCTTAATTTCACATTCATCCCATGTATTCTTCTCAATGCACGCATTTCTGCAGTTTTTTTTTCGGCTCCTTTCAATTTATTTCTCGTCCACGTTTCACTTAAATACATCAAACATAGTACAGTACCCGGCGGTAAGTAATACACATCGGGCTTAAGAAAGAGACTGTCGGCCATAATCGGCTAACTTCGGCTTTGTAGAGCGTCGTCTCTGTCGCTTGACAACGACTGACAAATCGAGACGGAACACGTGTATAAATTACAGAGCCGACGTTCTACAAAGCCGAAGTTAGCTGATTATGGCTGACAGTCTCTTTCTTAAGCCCGATGTGTATTACTTACCGCCGGGTACTGTACAGTTCCCAGCGCTAAGTAATACACGTCGGGCTTAAGAAAGAACCTGTCTGGCATAATCGGCTAACTTCGGCTTTGTAGAGCGTCGTCTCTGTCATTGTAGATATCGGAATGTTAGCGCATCGTGCGACAGAGACGACGCTGTACAAATCCTAAGTTAACCGATTATGGCTGATAGTCTCTTTCTTAAGCGCGATGTACTCGTATATTACTAACCACCGGGTACTGGACAATAATACTTTTGTGAACTATCTTAACCCATTATTTACGGGGTTGTTTATTAAAAATACTATATTGTTTATTATAACATTTATTAAAAATATGTGTTTATTAAAAAAAATAAGCAAAGCAAATACGACAGTAGAAATAAGAAGTTAAACATGTGATTTTTATGTATGAAGTTAAACGTAACCGTAATGCACAAATATGTGCACACTGTGGCAATAGACGGTTTCTGAAACGCACAAATTTGTGCACAAAGTAAACAATGTGTTAAATACATTATTAGAATTATAAGGATACAGTTTTGGTCGTGGGGTTTTTATGTGATGTGTTTTAAAGTTTGATTGCTATTTTCATTTGAATTTTGTTTCATTTTAGTTTGTATAATTGTAATTAATTAATTGTATTAAAATTTAAAAGGTTGTAGTTATAGAAAAGGGTGTGGTTGTGAGTGTGTACAATGTGTGGGTTAACTCAGAGCAACTGGAGCAGGTTTATACGTTATATTTATTGTCTGGGCAGTATGTTAACATGTAATGGGAGAGTTGAAAAGAACATTGTATTAAGGGTAGCGACAGAGAACTAGGTTAACGGAGCACTCAATGTAATGTAAAACAACCACTCCACATCAAAAGTTGCAAAAATAACAAAACATTATTAAAATCAGTATATCGAGCCGAACATCTGGTCAACACATATATTCCAAAAAATCTATCCGCTCTTGACCGAAATCGTCCTACGCCTCCTTACCCCTCAGTCCCCAACCGTTGAAGCGTGTATGTCGGTACCAGATAGAACAGAATTTAGTCTTATTTGTACTCCCCTGAAGATGAGGTGAAAGCTTTGAAACCGGTAGGGTTATAGCGTTACAAAAAAGTGGAATAAACAGCGTTTGATAAAAATAAATTATAATTTATTATATACTTGTAAAGGTATCATTGAAGAACATCTGACCAACACATATATTCCAAAAAATCTCTCCGCTCCTGGCCGAAATCGTCTCACGCCTCCTTACCCCGCAGTCCCCAACCGTTGAAGCGTGTATGTCAGTACCAGATAGAACATAATTTAGTCTTGTTTGTACTCCCCTGAAGATGAGGTGAAAGCTTTGAAACCGGTAGGGTTATAGCGTTACAAAAAAGTAGAATAAACAGTGTTTGATAAAATAAATTACAAGATCATTCTTTGTATTCATAAATTTACCAAAGATCTCGGATAAATATTAATATCATATATGAGGAGGATTTAGCTCTTTTTTATTTTCACCGACTCTTAATTTATACTTGACTTTTCCAGCATCTTATTGTTCCTTCTTTGTATAAAATGGCCTGGCATTCAGGACAATCTTATACAGGATTTTGTTCTCTTGACTCCCTTGTACTCCTCCCTAAATAGGAAAAAGACAGTGCACGTAAACTTAGATTACATCACGCACAGGACGGACTGAGAAGAACGACAACACGTAAAATATACCCACAGCATAAATAAAATTTAGCATCTGGTGAGTAACTTTATCAGGGTAATAGTTATAGAATTACCTCGTTTGCTAATGGTCCTGTCACTTACATATGCATTCAACCGAGGCTCACGGTAAAGGATCGACAAAAAAAAAAGAAACGCACCGTCCGCTAGCACAATAGCGGCATTCCTTTAAACCACAGTTTCCCAAATAGTTATTTAATGAAATAAATTACATGTATTCAACTTTTTTCATAAAATATTTCTAAAAAAGCACTGCACTTTCGATTTTAAATTAAAAAAAAACATATGCGTGAGACTCTCGCGTGGTAGAAGTGAAACTTCTTAGCTCCTAGGAAAAGTTGATTTTATGCATTGTTTTTTTTTCCATTTGCTAACGATTTTTTTAGGATTAAGAAATGGTTATGTGGAATTTAATTCAAGAAAATCTCTTAATTAAATTTAATTTTTTTTTATTTATTCATCAATGTCACTCTATCTGTACTTATCTTCTTCTCCATTTCATTTTTCACACAGTGGAAATTGTTATCTAAAAGATTAAGCTTTGTTTGTGTAATATATAATATAATACGCAAGTGTCTACTGGTGGCCTTATGCTACATATGCACACAGTACACGAGGCGCATGCGCGTAGCGTGTCTATAATATACGCGACGAAGCGTTTCACTTTTCGTGACGTTCAGGACAATTTGTTCTACCGCGCCTATATAACTTTCACTTAATAACGTTATGTGAAAGGAGATGTGAAAATGAAATGACAAAACCCGTTTTTTATTAAACTCGTAGATTTTGTCCAACTTTAAAGAAAACCGTACATTTTATAGCATAAAAGAAACTTTGTTATATGAAAATTTTGTTTGTTATTTTTTAAGATTTATTTTTTATCTTACCGATCTGAAATAAAACATTTTATGTAGAATGATGCGACTATAGGCGTCAGCTGTCTAGCTAATCGTCGTGATGAAATTCGCTGATGCCAGTCGCGACTGTCACGGAAACGGAATGGTACCAGCGAGCTGGGCAAATTCCGGACGCAATAACGGACCACTTACGCCAAGGGTGGCCAACCCGCGGCCCGCGGGCCGCGTGCGGCCCGCTTGGTGTCTACTTGTGGCCCGCGGAGCATATGCACACATTTTTTTCTTTTAGTGTACATAAAACCACCAAAAGAACATTCTATCGTGCGTAGTTCGTATCATATCCCATATATGGAAGGAATTTAAAACAATGTCAATATGCTTGATATGCATTAATTCTGTCTCTGTCTTGAAAGAGTATAACATTAAACGGCATTACGAGGCTCAACATGCAAATAAGTTTGATAAGTACGAAGAGCAATTTCGACAAGACCAAGTAAATGAATTAAAAAGAAAACTTTCTCCATAACGTCGGATATTTACTAGAGCGGCTCAAGAGTCAACATGCTATGTAGAAGCTGGTTATGCAGTAGCCATGATACTAGCAAAAAAATCGAAAATGGTCAAGGGATGTTTGGAGAGTGTCGTTGAAATTCTGTGCTCTGAAAAGAAAACGGATTTCTCAAAAATAAGCCTGTCTCGTCAAACTATTACTAGGCGTGTGGACGACATTGGAAAACATATTGAAGATAATTTGAAAAATCGAGCATCCAAGTTCATATTTTTGCTCTAGCATTGGATGAAAGCACATACCTAACAGATACCGCCCAAGTGGCGATTATTATCAGGGGCGTTGATGTCCATTTTAACAAAATATAAGAATTAGCGACACTGTATCCACTTAAGGACACTACTTGCTCACGAGATTTGTTAGGAGCTGTTACATCGACATTGAATCGCTTTTCGTTACAAATCAACATTCTATCGGGCTTAACAACAGATAGTGCTCCAGCAATGGTTGGGAAACACGAAAGTTTAGTAAAATTGATTGAAAATGAGGCCTGCAACGTTGGTAATACTTCGGTGCTAAATTTTCATTGCATTATTCATCAGGAGAAGTTATGTTCTAAGTCCCTTAAAATGGATCATGTCACGAAGGTGGTCATCAAAACAGTGAACTTTATTAAGTCGAAGGGGTTGAATCACCGTCAGTTCCAAGAGTTTTTCAAGTTTTTGGATCCAGAGTATAATGACGTTACATTTTATGCAGAAGTAAGATGGCTGACCCGTGCCAAAATGTTGAAAAGAGTGTTTGATTTGAAGCAAGAAATACAATCATTCTTCGCAAGCAAGTCAAAAAGTATCCCAGAATTCGAAGACAAGGAGTGGGTTAGCGACTTTGCATTTCTGGTCGATATAGTTTGCCACCTAAATGTTGTTAATACTCGTCTACAAGGGAAAGATCAACTAATTAATAACATATATGATCTTATTTCCGCATTCCAAATGAAACTTGGGCTTTGGGAACAACAGTTAAGGACAAAAATCTTCACTCACTTTCCTACATTGTTATTGCAGCCAGACGTCACATAAATGGCGGCGGATAAATACGCTTCGTTGATATCCGACTTGAACCTGGAATTTGAAAACCGATTTCAAGATTTTAAAAAGCATCGTGTGCTTTTTGCTGCATTTGCAACGCCATTCTCCGTAGACGTGAATTTATTGTCAGAAATTTTACAATGGAACATTGTGAAATGTGTTGTGATGCACAGTTAAAGGAGAAATTCAATCAGGTTGGTTTAGAAGAGTTTTACAAAACATATTTGGACAAGGAGAAATATCCTGCATTTTACAAACATGCTCTATCGATGAATTCGTTATTTGGAAACACTTACACGTGTGAACAGCTTTTTAGTCGAATGAAGCATATTAAATCTCAAATGAGAACACGAATCACTGATGAGCATTTGGAAAACTGTTTGCGTGTAGCAACAACATCAATCGTTATCAATATTGATGCATTTAGTTCTGACAAACAAAATCAGATGTCTCACTAAAATTTATTATATTTTGTTTATTTTTTATTATTATTTTTTGTATTGCCTAACTCTAATCTAATAAATATGTTTGATTCTCATTTTAGTTATATTTTCTTAAAAAAACAATATATTTCTTGTTTGCTTTGAATAATAAAAGAAATTTGGTTGTATGGCCCGGTAGGAAATCTCATTTCTAAAATCTGGCCCGGCTGCTGAAAAGGTTGGCCACCCATGACTTACGCTGTTCAAAAATGTATCGTGGTCGCTATAAAGAAGGTGGACAGAATCAATCACGGTAGTAGTACCTTTAAGACATTTTATTGCGAAGAGGTGGTATCAATTGTATAAAATTATAACAAATTACACTGCAAATTGATGACAAGTGACAAAGCACATTTCCATTCAAATGGTTTGGTCAATAAGCAAAATTGTCGATTCTGGGGTGTTGAAATGCCAAGACAACTTCTTCAAAGATCTCTTTACCAAATTCGAGAGACGGTTCATTAAAGTTGATATCATAATTGACTCATGTTTCTTCGAAAATGATCAAGGCGCTGCTGAGACTGGCAATGGCGATCGATACATGGCACTGATTAAAAAAAATGGTGCCACAGTTACAGGAAGAGGGCCAGTGTATTTGGGTTCAACAGTATGCAACTACCACTTGTAAAGCCAGAATCACAATGCAATTTATAAAGGAACATTTTCCACATCGAATTATCTCCAAAAACGGCGATGAAAGATAGTCCCCTCGATCACCTGATTTGATTCCAAAAGACTTTTTTCTATGAAACTTCCTAAAAGAAAAAGTGTAAAGAAATAGTTTCGAGTAATACACCTATAGCGGGTTGCTTATCTTTATAAGTCGTGATGATTTTGATTTGTATTTATTTAAATATAAATACTCAAGAATGCGGATGAAAGCGGAAGTGGACAGCGGGCAATCAATAACAAGTCTTGACAGTTGAATGAACAAGAATAATATTTATTTCTCGGCATGCGATTAATTTATACAAATGAGTGAACCAGTTCGCGATACATATTCTGTCTTACTCTAGCGCGTGCATTGGCGGGTAGATATTTATTTGTATTCGTAGATGGCTATACAGGTCGCAAATACTATAAAATAGTAAACATTGTTGTTGTTCCTAGCGTGTGACAATCTGTAAATACTTCATCGGTCATTGACCCTGTATGTTTACTATTTTAACAATAATTAATTTAATTTAATTATGTTTAACAATTCACTTATTTATTTTGACAATTAAATATTTATTTAGGTAGGTATCCTACACACCTACTCAAAATCAATATATTCGTGAATAAAGAGTCTCGATAACCCCAGAAACATTAGAAAATATTATGAAAATATATCCTAAATAGATCATATTTTTGTGAGCAAAAAAATGCGATCAATTAACTTATTTTATTTTCCACACTTAATGTTAAAAAATGTCATAAATTAAAAAATGTATAACCGCTATAATATCGGGTATGTAATTTTTTTCACAGGTTATTAGGAAAACAAGAAAGAAAGTTACATTTGCACCACTCTGTATATTCGAAAGTTACATCACTTTTTGTTTCGAAGGATTAGATAGAATTCTGTGAATTTATAAAAAAATTAACACATTTCTTAAGGAAAAATAGTTTTATTTTATTCAATAGAAAAACAAATATTGTAATAAATCAATAACAAACTCATAAACATATAAAAGGTTCAAAATGTAGTCTCAAGTAGGGCTATTTATTTTTTTCCAAAAGATGCAAGCAAAATGATATAAATTAAAAAAGCGGGTGCTATGAATCAATTAAATTGGGAGCCACTGCTTTAGACAAAGGGTCAGTAGTCTTATAGTAAAGGACAATGGGTTCAGGGTCGAACTCAATTTCTAAGGAATAAAATAATTAATTCCCATGAGTGCCAACATAACGAATCGATAGTATTAAACTTCTATAACTTGTATTTATTTATTTCATCAAATAAAGCAAACATATTGATGACAATTGGCTATGAATTGAACCTTAGCAAATGACAATGAAATAAATTGTCAATAATCCTTCACAATAGTTTATTGAGCTGAACACTTTCGTTTTATAAAGTACAATTTTATTTAAAAAGCGTTTATTACCAAGTAGCAATGGCTTACCAGCAATCGGAATTATGTTGAAAATAAAAATAATAAAAGGACAATTTACAAAGCGCTGTTTAGAGACCAAACTCATGTTTACTTTTCCCTTCCTGTGCTAAAAAAATCCGCGCGTTCCGTTGCTGTCTATTCAATACACATGTAAAACTGAGCGATTTAAAATCGAAAAACTAACAATATTCATAACCAATCGCTTAAATTAATTAAATTTGAAGTCAAAAGTGCCAAAAATTGAAATTTGATTGATGAAAATATGAAAAACATATCGGCCGACGTTCACACAACGGACGAACGACACCTCAAATGGATGCCGCCGACTTACTGACCGAGAGAAGCGAGCGAACTGAGATTCTATTTCTTGCGTTCCCATATACCGAAGTAGAGTGATAATAAGACGTGAATAGCATCGCTTCCTCACCCATAGTGGTTTTTTTTTGGAATGAATATACATATGTCACACACTCGCACACGTTTGATTGTATTGGTGAATTTATTCCAGATTTTCACAAAATATCTCTAATGTGTCTGATAAGTGATAATTATTATCAATATTATTTTTTCATGCAATGCGTGAATGTATTATGAAGGAATACCTAAAATCTGAAGCCAGTATTTATTATGTTTATAGAGATACTAAAGTTTTTAGAAGCAATGTGTACTAGTTACACATCACAGGGAAGGAAGGGTTAAGAACGATATAAAAAGATGTTTTCTATTTATTTCTTGGAATCGAACCCCACTACTATTAAAATATTAAAATTACTACACAAAATAAAGTATGTTGAGTCTGGATATGAATAGGGTGGGTACAGACAATTGATTAGGTTCTTTCTTGCATCTTCATATGTTTAGAAAATAAATTTGGTAAAAATACCACAGAAAACTTACCAGAGGTAGATTAACTATGAAAAAAAAAAACTTGTTGATCTTCCCTTTTTTGCGGTGGAGCGTAGTGGAGCGGCGCTCCATCACCTTTTTACGGTACACGAAAAGCTTGACAAGAAGTGAGCTCCGGCACTTTTTTTAGTTTAACTACAGTCTACTGTATTTTACTTCCGACCAACTTCTACCTTCTAAAGAGGAATCTCTTCACCCTGCTACTTTTCACCGGAAAAACATAAAGTGAGCTAAAGTCTCCGAGTATCGAGCGGCAATCATCCACCTATTCTACAGTCTTTATACGGTGCTGCACAAAGTGGTCCTTCGAGCCGGATTGGTCCTGCTGCATTACTGTACCGTACAATAACTTTTAATTTTTAGTATATATTTTTAAGAGACATAATTATATGTTATTGTATCATAATAAATTCAACAGATGATGCACAATATGAACAATCCTAATATTACAACATGACAAAAAGTTTAAATATTATACTTTACTTTACAAAGGTTATAAAATACTCAATGAAATTTTGTAAAGTATTATAAAAACAAAGAGCATCCGGAATTTTCATTGTCTATGTGTTTTAAAGTTAAGTGATAGATTTACGTTTTGGATCTTAATAAGCAAACGAACAAAAAAAATTGAATACGTTTTAGTCAAAAGAATTTTTTTGATAGCCAATTTCTCCTTTATACTCGTATTTTATGTTCGTCAAGGTATCCTTTTAAGAAAAGCGTAGTTAATTCGTTTCTTAAGTATTTTGTATTCGTTATTATGTTTTTTTCACATATAAAAATAAAAATATATATACATCAATCTTTCTTCGAGTAATTTTTAATAAAATTTATTGAACTTCGTAGATTCGAGATATAAAGTTGCGAATTGATAGCTGAAAAAAATAAAACAGAATATAATCGGGATTTCAAGATTCCAAATAATACGAGGCATATCCAGAAACTAAGTGAACTGAATTTTTGTAGGTTACAATTTTTTTTATTTAAACAAAAAAATTACGTGGTTACCGTAGTACATATGTAAGCTATTTTTCGACATAGTCACCATTCCTCTCAATGCAGGTGGTGAAGCAGCATATCAACTTTTTGATGCCTTCCTCGAAGTAGTTTCCCACCAACCCCTCCGTCCACTTTTCCACCTCCTCCTTTACCTCCTCGTCGGTTGAAAACCTTTTGCTACCCATGTGCAGCTTCAGGGAGGTAAAGAGATAGTAATCTGAAGGGGCTAGGTCAGGGGAATGTGCGGGATAGTTCAGGACATCCCATTTAAACGAGGCGAGCAGTTCCTTCGTGGCGTTGGCCGTGTATGGTCTCGCATTGTGTGTGGTCTTGCCTCTCCTCTTGTTCTGAATCGCCCTCCGCAATTTTTTTAGGGTCTCACAGTATCTTGCAGAGTTGATGGTCTCTCCTTGGGGCATTATTCAATTAAAATTATGCCTTGACAGTTCCAAAACACGGATGCCATGATTTTCTTGGCTGAAATTGTGGTTTTGAACTTTTTGGCGGAGGGTGAAGAGGTGTGACGCCACTGTTGAGACTGCCTTTTGGTTTCAGGCGTGTAGTGTGCACCCCAAGTTTCATCTCCAGTAACGATGGAGGGGAGAAATTCATCTCCATGGAGTTTGCAGCGCCTCAAAAACTCTTGCCTTTTAACAAAATTTCGCACTTGGCGGGAGATTGGTTTGACATTTTTCACGAAACGTGTTGTCGCGTCGACACTTCTCAACGTACTGACCTCGAACCAGTCTCGTTGCGGAGAGGAAGGGTCACGCTACACGGAAGTGTAGCCAACATGTCGAAAATAAAATCCATCCGGTCATGGGAGCCTCAGTACACTTACTTTCTGGATATGCCTCGTATATATGACTTGAAAATTTTATTGTTTGCCTCAATAATAAAGAAGTTATTAATAACAGAGAAAACGACATATCAAATGCCTTTTGCCTTAAAAAAATAAGAATCTTTCTAAGCAAGCAAAATTAAAATCCCCGACCATTTCCTAGATTACAATTCAGATAGTGAAAATGTTACCATGGCATGTTCTAAAAATATATGTTTAAAATAACTAAATTTAAAAAAAAATTGCGCTCACGTTTATAGTATGCCATCACTTCACTGCGTAACGCAGTCAAGCCCCTGTTTATCGGGTCGTTGTCCTCTCATCGCGCAGTTCGAAGCTCCCTTACGCCTTCAGGCTCAAAGCTCCAGAACTTTATGCCCAGCACCGGGAAGAACAGGTGGCGATATGGAACAATCGACCAGATCCCCTAAGGTGGTTAAAGCCGCCAACCGTAATAAAATGCGATTTTTTTTTGTAACTAATATTTTTCTTAAATTAAACTTTCAATTTCTCTCCTTTAACACTCTTTACCCCGATCCCGTGTTTTAAAGTGATAAACTAGATTTACGTTGAGTTTTCTCTTCCAAAAATAACGTATTACTGGCATCTATCCAATATAAAATGATAAAACCTTTAACACTTGCTACCCTGTGATGGATAGCAAGTGACGAGGACTTATATTTTATTTGATTATTCGACGTTTTAATACATAATAAAATTATTTTTATAGCTTATTACAAAAAATAACCTAGCAGATTTTGCATAATTATGATTTAAAATATACATTTTTCTCTGGACGCTTAGCGTCCAGCACCGTGGCTGGCGGATTTTTTTAGCACAGTAAGGCAAGTGTTAAACGATAGTCTCTTGATTTCGAATATGGATAATACCCTTGATCAGTGATTTTCAAACTGGGGGGCGCGCCTCCTCGGGGAGGCGCAGACTAATGCTAAAGGAGGCGTGCAAAATTTAACAGAAATTTAACTTTTATAACATAGCATACATTTGATAAACTTTGTGCTAATAAACATAACATAGATTTGATAAACTTTGTGCTTATAAACAAGCACATATATCTCATTAATTTTTTTTAAATTTAAAAGTGAATATATACATACATATATGTAGTAAAATCTTGTTGTTATTCTGTCAATAACCTTTATATTTTTTGTATTCATATATTTTTTACCATTTGAAAATGTGTCAATGGGGATGTAAAAATGGAGGGAGGGGGGAGGCGCCACGATAAAATTGTTTTTAAAGAGGGGCGTAGTAACATAAAGTTTGTAAACCACTCCCCTAGATAATGAAAAGAAACATGAATTTATTGATGACGGAGATTCTGACATCAGGTCACCAGTGTGCAGCAGTAAAGTGTTAGATCGTGAAGAATTTGACATGTGAATTTGGAGACCAGCAGCAGTGTGGCGGTCGTCGCACACTCAGTCGCACACTAGGAACACTGTGGGCGTTCATACATATGGTCAATGACCGATGAAGTGACCTTTGCATTCCTCGACAAATCTAAATAAACAAGTCCGAAGTTCACACGCTGGCCATTCAACCCATAGCCCGGAGCGGACCGCATTCCATACTAGAGCGAGAACGTACCACGCTGTCTCGCCAGTTCCGTAAATAAATTGTCACCTACATACGACATTAATCGTTTTGCTAATGCAGAAACGAGACGAAGGATATCTTGCTCGCATTCCCGCACACACGCGGAAATAGTATAAATACCTACGTTTACTAATAAAAACTCTTCTTCCGCATTGCGATCCAAAACGTGTTTTATTTATCAACAAATCATCATCATCTCTTCCCTTAAGGACTAGTTCCTAAAGCAGTATCTGGATCCAAATAGAATAAGGAATTTGTAAGATCTTCCAAACATGCTGTAGGAGAACGTATTTAAAAAAAAAAGGGTTGATATATGTTCCATCAAGTGACAAGAAATAAAAATCATTCACAAGTTGTAAGGTACGAGCATGTGCTTAGTACAAGATGATATGTGAGACCCGGTACATGTGTAAGGAGTGTGATGTAACTCTCTACAAAGAAGAATGCTGGCATAAGTATTTTAAAAAAATACACAAAGTTATATAACCATATTGCTAATATATTGATTATAGTTAAGGCATTAACGTTGTGGAGGTTTAAAGACATTGTAATTTGTTTTATCAAACACTGTTTATTCCACTTTTCAAGATTTCAAGGCTTTCGCCTCATCTTCAGGGGAGCACAAACAAGAAAAAAGTGGAATAAACAGTGTCTGATAAAATAAATTACAACATATTGCTAATATTAACTTAGATAGATCAATTTTAGTGAACCCTTAACAATAATTAGAATTCTTTACAAACAAACAGAAAACGAGTAATGGTTGTATTGATTTTGACCGGATTTTTTAATGTTAAATGCATTTTGAAAGTTTCAACCATTTTTTTAATTGTATTTCTATGTCATATTCAAAGAGAACAATACATTTATATTAAATGTTGAATGGAAATATGTGTGCTCCGTGAAAACGACACCCTTGACCTAGTTGGTAACAAACTTGTCTTCCAGCCCGTGGTTATATATTCGATTCCCGTTGAAATCGGATCAATTTTAAAAGGATTTCAGTAGAATTAAACGCCTCTTTAGCATCTATACGATGCAATATTTAAAATTGAATTAGAGATTTACTAGCTGGGTGTTTTGTTAACGTAAAAAAAAACATTTTTGGTACCTTAAAAAATATTTAGATATTTTGATCCTATTACGAAAAAAACATTTTATTTTGTTTCAGGTAGCTTGTATTATATAGACCTCGTTTATTATTTTGTTCACAGCAGGCATATTATTTTACAGCATATTATCGAACCAGATGATAGAAATTGATTAATGGATAATGAAGGAAAACAAATGATAATTAGGATGAAAGTAATTATTTTCTCTTGAACGTGAATTTGATATGAGATATTTTTATATGAATTTCTAAGTTACGTTCTCACTCAATATTTTAAGTGGACCGCTCTTTTTTACGCCACCTTTGTTAACCGCATACATGACACGTGATCGAAACACGGTACTGTTCGTAACACCATAAGTGGGGTTGGCTTATGTTTCCAGGCAGGTACTTGCACAGGAGTTCTGCAAGTTGATCGACGCAGTAATTGGTTGCACACAGCACTTGATAATGTAAAATGCACTAAGCCTTTGTCATATTATTATACCTATACTCAACAAAAGATGAACAAAAAGTTTTATCCACTAGATATTTTGATGAAAAGGGAGGTTCTTTATCTATTATGATATATAAAGGAAAAAATAAAAATAAAACTGACGACCTCAGTAGGTTAGTTGTCATGACGCTTCACTACCACTCGGGCGGTTTAAGTTCGATTCTCGATAGTTTCCGAAAATAAAATAAAGGGTTTCAATTTAGTAAAAGAATTTATCTGGAAACAATACTTACTCATGCTTTTACATGACGAATCGCGATTCCGTGCCAATTTCAGCAGTTAAATTCGACTAAAGACAAAGTTGTCTCGTGAGGTAGTGTTATCAATACGTGCAATGACAAACCGCGACTTTCGTGCCTTTACCAGTGGTTCGAAGATTTTTTGGGACCGAAGACCACATTGTCTCTTCGCAACCTTGATCCGAAACACCAATTGATATTTGTTAAAGGATACGACACAAAATATATAAAAACTGATTTGTAGATATAATAAAGCGCTTATAAATCCACAAAACTGATTTGTAGATTTAATAAAGCGCTTATAAATCCACAAAACTGATTTGTAGATACAATAAAGCGCTTATAAATCCACAAAACTGATTTGTAGATATTGGGCTTTCAGGATGAATGACGAGTGGAAAGGATTTATGTGAGCTCGTGAGTGTGGGTCTCTTATTATTGTTTTAATTTTGGTTGTTTTTGTATTTGTGTTTCTGTGTGTTTTTCTTTTTTTTTTGTTTTGAATTTGTTTTGATTTTTATTCTTATGATTGTGTGCAGTATATTGTGGGATGAATATTTTTGGTCTTTCTGGAGCGATAATGTGTGAGGAGTTGAGTTTCGCAAGATGTTTCCAGTTGTAGTTGAGTGTCACTGTTTGTCAGGTTGATGAGAGCGTGCAACGGGGTTTTTTGTGTTATCAAAAATCGGAAAGAAGTATCGATTTATTTTTTCATGCTAAATATCCTCAGTGAGATACAGGCAAAAGTCTAGTATACTGGGGATACGACAAATGAAAGGCAACAAACCCAGATCCATTAAAATTATATGTCCAAATCAAATTAACTGTTGTTTTTTCTCAAATTGTGTATATTTCTTGTCATGTGTAATAATAAATAAAAATAAAAATAAATAAAATAAAGCGCTCATAAATCCACAAAAATCAAGAAAAAAGGAACTGCACATGAAATACTTCTCATTGCATGATTTTGATCCAATTGAGTTTTCATCTTCTGTTGACGTAAACACCTTTTTATTACTTAGCCATTAGTTTCAATTTCGTTCTTATAATTACCATATACGTTAATACATCTTATAGCTTTCAGGTAATGCATTCAATATTTTTTTTAAGTGTTTAAATGTACTAATATGTAGCACAACAACGTGGAAAGTAAAAAAACAATACAAGATATTAGTAGTAAAAAACGAAACGTCTCTCAAGAGCTACGAGAACATTAAATTATAGAGTGAATTACAAAAAAGTATTTAACACAATGTAAATAAAATATGGAATAATCAATCTACTAGTCAAAGCCAGCGATTGAAGGTGGGTATTTCTTGAAAGCATCGTTTTACATCACAGGAGGAAGATTGACCAAAAAACTATTAACAAAGGTGTCATTTGAATGTAACAGTCATTAGAATCGACGTAAAAATTACCAATAACAAAAAGATCTTACACAAGTAGTGATGTTAAATAAAAACTCGAGAAAAGAGCCAAGGTATTGCATTGATTCAATTTAAATTAAACATGTACAATAGTCGATATTATTCTGATATCTATCAAAACCAAAAAAAAATTCATTTGATTTCTTTTAAAGGAAATAATACATTATTTTAAAAGGCATAAAAAAAACTTCAATCAACCTGCATTAGAATGGTTCGTAATATCAGTGTTAAAGTAAAAAAATGCTATTTCACTGTTCAAGTAAAAAGTAAAAAAATAATGTCAATAATTTTAAACAATTTAATGGTTAAAATTTAAAAAATCATATGGTTTATAAATGGTAAAGTTGTTCAAAAAACAAACTGCAACAATCATTTCACATGGCATTTAGTAAATTAAATCTGGTACATAATTGACTACCGAAAAATACATGATCTGATAATTCACATTCGCAGCAAGGGTCGTCTGCAACTTGCTTTTTAGCCTTGTGACCACTTCAAAAGTAAAAAAAAATAAAACTTCGCGACACCCATGCTTGTGGCTGCACAAATGTCCTTGCACAAAGGCGATTAACCTTTTGTAGAGCATCGTTTCTCAACTTAAGACGCCCTTAGGGGGACGGGTTCCACAGGTTGAGAAACAATACTCTTTAATATTGATTATGTAAAGGTTACTAGCCATGAGGCCATCCAGTACGACATCTAATTAATCATTCTTATTATATTAAACCATGGTACCAATGGGATAGATTTCTGGATTGATTTATACCTAGAGCTTTTGTTTACATCAGTCATATGGCAATCCTGGGTCTATGGGTGCCAAGTATCGTGTTTAATTTAATTTAAAAAATGATGTTTATAGTTAAAACATTAACGTTGTGGAGGTTTAAAGACATTGTAATTTTTTTTATCAAACACTATTTATTCCACTTTTTTGTAACGGTATAACCCTACCGGTTTCAAGGCTTTCACCTCATCTTCAGGGAAGCACAAACAATACCTTTTGTGCTCCCCTGAAGATGAGGTGAAAGCCTTGAAACCGGTAGGGTTATAACATTACAAAAAAGTGGAATAAACAGTGTTTGATAAAAATAAATTACAATGTATTGTATTTAAAATATGAGTAACTGACTGAAAAAATCAGATAGGGGTCGACCGGTTGAACATGCTTCGTTTACAAAGGAATTGACACATTAATTAACCGTGATTCCAACGTGTGAAGATATCCATGTTAACATCAATAGGAATAACTTGGCTTTGATTGAACAGATAATTTCTCTGTATGAGTTACTTAAACAATTACCTGAAATAAAATAAGGCACAGTTTGAGTTATAATATGGATCGAAGGCAATTTTCAATACGTGGCAAATAGTTGATGAAGGCATTTAGGCAAACAAAGGGTTTGATATAAACTGATATTACACGAATCGGTATCGATATCTATTTATTCTGTTCCTAATTGGGTACTAATGTTAAAACAATACTGAAATAAAAAAAAATTATGCCCATTAGTTTTCTTTTCTTTATTACGAGTATATATATTTTTTTTGTTATAGCCTACACAAATTTCACTTCGAAATAGTTCTTCAAATAAATAATTCTCCTGTTTTTATAAGTGTAGTTATTTGTCCCCTGTGTGATTACAGGACATTTTCACTTTTGAATCATAGACTTCTTAGCGTTTTAGTTGTTAACCCTTACAGGAACAGGTCAACTTCAATTATTTTTACTCAAGTTGCACAAAAAATTAAAAGTCAAGTTTCTCATTATTTTTTTAATGTGTTTGAAAAACGATACAAACAAATGCTAAATTAACATATTTCCACTTCCTCGGTAGGTCAAGGAACTCTTGGTGAGGTGGTACAACTTATGTACCACTAGTCCATATTTCCACTGGTACTTCTAATGTACCACCAAATAATGCCGAAATACATCCAAGTAAAATTAATTTTTAACCTAAATATAAATTTACCACAATAACTGAAGTAGTCAATTTTATCACAACACAACTATTTTTTATTAAAATTTAATACAAATATATAACGTTTTCTTTTATACGCACAAGTCGGCACACCAAGAACAACTAATTGTCAATAATATTAGAAGTTAAATGAATTTGAACAGGACCAGACCTGCAGCTGTGCGGATATGAGTCATAAGTATTATATTATACGAAGTGGTACATAATCTGAGCGTTCGTGCAGCAATAGAGAGGTTTAATAAGTGGTACATTGCGTGTACCATTGTGCAGTACTGCGTCAAAAAAGGTGGTACATAACGTGGACCACTAAGCCTGTTAGAGTTAAATTATTCAGTAGAGCGTATACTTCTACCGAATAATTTATATACGAGTACATACAATTCATATTACATAAATACGTAAATTAATAAATGGAAGAATAGTCATATTTTGGATACGTATATTACGCAAAACGTATAATAGGCAAAACGTATAATACGCAAAACGTATAATACGTAAAACGTATAATACGCAAAATTAAATAGCACCTTTTTGTGTTTTTTTTTTAACTTTTGTCTATATATAGTGTATTACGTTTCCATGAATTTAGGTCACATTGAAATAAGTTTTGTATATTTTTCTTCATTATTTAAATTTAGTTTAGTCAATTATGCGTCTGGATGACTGTCTACTCGACTCGATCAGCGTTTTCATCATTGAAAGTCAGTGGAGAGACAGACAAGCAACAAAATAAATAACTACTCCATTTGTCACTAAATTATATAATGAAATTACGCGATTTTTTTTGAACGTATTTACCGTGTTAAACAAGGGATGTGAGAATTAGGTCAAAAAGTGAAAAACTTGTTTACATGTATAAACTTCCCTTAAATTGTGGTTTAAATTCAAATAAGATAAAAAGAAAAATATTTTCAGATTAGATTCAAATTAAATGGGGCTTTTATAAGAAATAAAAATTTATTGTCTTTTAAAGTTTATTTAGAAAGAAAATTTCAGCAGCAAATTAGATTTTTTATATGTAAGAGACGCAATCATTTGAAATCGAGCATGTTTACAAAACACCCAATCAATAAGGCTAAGGACTTAGAAAAATGGCAAAGTAAAGTTATAAAGATGCGATTTGTATTCACCGCAAGACTCGTTGAGTTGGCCTTTTTACCGCATTGGAGGGACAAGTTGAGCCTCTAAATTTATTTTTCCAAATATACAATAGAAAACAAAAAAAGAAGCCGAAAACAAGGAAGATAGGATCGGTTAAAAAAGGCCAATGTAAGCTTAAAATAAAAAATAGTTCAAAGCCAGTAAATACAAAAATGTTCCAAACTTCAAATATTTATATATCGTTTTTTTTTACTTACATCCTTTGTAGTTTTTACTTACATATTTTGTAGTTTTTACTTACATCCATTGTAGTTTTTACTTACATCCTTTGTAGTTTTCCTAGAAAATGTTCTAATTTATCTTTGATACGACATCGATTATAAAGAATAGACATAAGGCAATGGGATAATTCGAATCTTGTAAGATGAAAATTTATCAGAAGTACTAAGAAAATGACAAGCTGGATATTGCGAGATCATAAAAAACAAATGGAAAAAACACCTTCCGGTACTGTCCGCAACAATCAGATTTTCGCCAGTGTGTGAAAGGGTAGGATATTTTCGGTTTTATGGTATTCTATACTTACTCTATCAGAATATCGAACGTAGTGAAAGATAATATCAAACGTCTTGAAAGATTATATCGAACGTAGTGAAAGATAATATCAAACGTAGTGAAAGAGAATATCAAATGTAGTGAAAGACAATATCGAACGTAGTGAAAGATAATATCAAACGTCTTGAAAGATTATATTGAACGTAGTGAAAGATAATATCAAACGTAGTGAAAGAGAATATCGAACGTAGTGAAAGAGAATATCAAATGTAGTGAAAGACAATGTCGAACGTAGTGAAAGATAATATCAAACGTCTTGAAAGATTATATTGAACGTAGTGAAAGATAATATCAAACGTAGTGAAAGAGAATATCAAACGTAGTGAAAGAGAATATCGAACGTAGTGAAAGAGAATATCAAATGTAGTGAAAGAGAATATGGAACGTAGTGAAAGATAATATCAAACGTCTTGAAAGATTATATCGAACGTAGTGAAAGATAATATCAAACAAAGTGAAAGAGAATATCAAACGCATACAAATTTGGATAATTAGAAGTGTAGGAAGACAAACGCAGACGTGATACATCCTCTTAGAACAAGTTGAAGAAAAAAATCATTCCCCTTTTTCCTTCTGCAATCCTTTGGGATGCGTAGAATACTCATTTATTGGTAAACAAACCCGCTTTTGCCCTTCATTGTGATGGAGGTTTTATTTGTTATTTTGTTTTTGAAAGGAAGAAAAAAGTATTTCTCATTATTTTTAATTTTTTTTAATTATTAAATATAAAACAAACAAATATTAGATCTAATATAGGTTCAACCCAATTACATCAGATATAATGACCGAAAACCTCCATGGCCTAGTTGGTAAGACATCTGTCTTCCAGCTCGCAGGATGCGGGTTCAAAGCCAAGATTAAAAGCCAATGTTACAATAAAAATAGTTCAGTCTGGATTTCACACAAGGCCACTTTAACGTATTTCTGGTTGGTTGAAAGAGATTACCATATGGCAATAAGTCCGCCAGGCTGTAGTGTAAATGTACTATGAAATGAAAGTGTAGTACAATACATTCATCCATAAAACACCCTTCCTGCGATTTACACGATATAAACATTTCAGGAAAACTCACGTAAATCGAAATCCCACAATTCGAGACAAGAAACGTACCTAAATATTGAGTTGAATGATACGTTTCATAATATCAAAACCCGCGTTAATTGAGATACAAAACTCATATAAATATTGTATAAAATCACAAAAAACGTTTAAAATGAATGTATCAATGTAATAAAAATAACATAGAGGTATTATAATAAAGATGTTTTATTTATTGTTATAAATATTACCTTATAAATTATGTGAAAAAAATGTTGTAGCCATATATCATTTTGTTACTATTCTGCTGACCTTAACTTCAGTGACGAGCACGCTGATTGAGGTGAGAGCACTGTCGTCCAGATGTATAATTTGTTAGATTTAATATACTTCTTCTTCTCCCTGGCTCCATCCCAACTCACTGTCTGCGAAGACTGTTGGAGTCAGCTCTCCTCGTCCTCAGGTTGTATGCTCTTCTGTCCCGGACTACGTCCCCCAGGCCGTGCCTCTGCATCAGGTTATCCTTTTGCACCACCCATGAATTATTTGATCTTCCTCTGGTTGTTATTCGAGGAAGATCCGTGGAGATTGCCTAGTTGACAAAGTGATCGGGTGTTCTGCGTCCAACGTGCCCATACCATCTCAATCGCTTCTCCTCCGTCTTACTGTTGATGTATGTAACGCCTAGGCTTCCACAAATGCGTGAGCTTTTTATTTTGTCTCTTAGGGACACGCCAGCTGACCATCTTAGCATGTGCATTTCAGCAGTTTCCAGTTGCCTGGAGTGAGAGTTATACATCATCCAGCATTCGGAGCCATAGAGGAGTGCGGGTCTGATAATCGTTTGGTATACTTTTCCTTTTAACTTTACTGGCATTTTCGGATCACATAGAACTCCCGTCATTGATCTAAACTTCATCCATCCCACACTAATTCTACGTGTTACATTTGCTGCACATCCTCCATCGCTATGGATGAGTGACCCAAGATACTTAAAGAAATCACAATTCGGTAATGTTTCTCCATCCATTTGCATTACGGGAGTGACAGCATTTGTGTTCTCGAATGGTAGGTACAGATACTCTGTTTTCTTTCTGCTCAGTCTCAATCCATTATCGTCCAAGATTCTTCTCCCCCTTTCCAGACTATTTTGCAGGTCTTCATGTTTTTTTACTTATTAATACGATATCGTCTGCAAATAATAGGATCTTTAGGAGACTGTTCATTTCCTGGTTAGTTAAATAGTCCATGACTACGATGAACAGTAGCGGACTGAGTACCGATCCTTGATGTACCCCCACCTTTATAGGAAATTCTGGTGAAGTTCCCGAAGTGCAATTTGTTAGATTTAATATACAAATAATGAGAAAAAAGATTGTCTTTTAAAAAACACATTTTTCTTAACCGCGTTAAGGTGAAGCCAAGTAAATCAAAGATTATATGCACATGAAAGAAATATAAAATTCTAAAAATATGAACAATTTAAACCGTGATTACTCAGTGGCTCAGGCATACCCACAAAATTGCTCAATCCTCAATTTATCCGCTGAGATATAAAATAACGAAAAAATCCTTCAACAAGGTCATTCCATGTACGAGTGATGACGTTCTTAAAAAATCAATAATGAATTACTTTAAATAACTGTCGTACGTCAGTCAACAATCAACTCAGAAACAGTTCAAGATTCGCTGGAATTGAATCCAGAAAATCAGAATGCAAAGCGCATACCGCATGCGCGGATGATATATTATGGACATCTTACATTATTATTCGGAAACAAAATGAAATATCAAAGTCATAGAAAACAATATGTAAAGGGTCTTTCAAGTAGAGCGGTTTTTGAATTCTTCGATAAAACACAGATGGCGTCGCGAACTTGCCTGGGTCTTGTGATATTTGAAAAGTGTAATGTATGACATTTATAAAAATGGAGTCGTATACAATAAAACAATGCGTTCAAATTGTTATCTTCGGAAACGTACTCGTATATGTTAATTGGCCACTAAGATCATATGATCTGGCACCATTGAACTATTTTTTCTGGGGTTACGTGAAAAGCCAGGTCTATAAAAATGAGCGCCGATCAATTTCTGAGCTGAAGGACGAAATTATTCTAGTTATTGGTGAGTTAGAACCGCAAATATGCCAAAATGTTATTGAAAATTTTGACAAAAGAGTGGACATTTGTAGAGCTGCAAGAGATGGACATTTCGAGGATATTATTTTTTTGCGTTTAAATGTTATACATAATACTTCAATGAGCAAAAAGTGAAATCAAAGCAAATTGTGTGTTTTGTTTAAGAATTCAAAAAAAAAATTAATAAAAAAAACCGCTCAATTTGAAAGACAGGTATATTGAACAGTATAATGTCACGCCGCTTTTGAGATAGGTGAAAAAACAAATATTTGCTTCATTCTATCCTGGCAGACATATTTCGCTTCCGCCAAATCCATACACACTCTCCTATTATAAAGGCTTATCGATCTTCTCATTTTCAAAATTCAATCACGTTCTTCTAGGTCTAATCAGACTTCTCTAACCTTATATTACTCGCACATAATATTTTTGTAAATCATTCAACCATCTCAATGATCCTTTCTCGATCTTAAGCACCACATTTCGTAAATCATTCAACCATCTCAATAATCCTTTCTCGATCTTAAGCACCACATTTCGTAAATCATTCAACCATCTCAATGATCCTTTCTCGATCTTAAGCACCACATTTCGTAAATCATTCAACCATCTCAATAATCCTTTCTCGATCTTAAGCACCACATTTCGTAAATCATTCAACCATCTCAATGATCCTTTCTCGATCTTAAGCACCACATTTCGTAAATCATTCAACCATCTCAATAATCCTTTCTCGATCTTAAGCACCACATTTCGTAAATCATTCAACCATCTCAATGATCCTTTCTCGATCTTGAACACCACATTTCTTAATTTCAATGTAATACATTCGGCTTTAAATGTAGTGTGTATGTAGTGTTTATATTCAACCATAAATATGATAAGACTTCCAAAAAGGGTTGTTTTCAAGTGCTTCCTAAAGCTGCACACGCCACCCATAACTTTAAAACTAAGAGGTAGACTATTCCATGCCACACGACCAGAAACGGTAGAAGTTTTATCATATTATCGTATTACCGCACCATATTGAATCGATTCGAAACAATCAATATATTAAGAGAAGACGAAATCGACGTCAAAGTCCTACACCTATCCGAAGAAATATTTCGCAGACACAAGTATAAAAAGACATTCTATTAAGGAACCTGAATATAAAGAGACAAAATTTGAAATCAAATCGTATGCGACATTTAAGCCAATGTAGATGTTTTAGATCCCTGGATGGATATGGTCAGCAACACGAGGGTTCTTCAAATAGCCAAAGTTGATAGAAAGTTGCTGACTAATATTAAAATCCGAACGATGTCCTACTTGGGTCATGTACGAGTACTTAGAGGAGCAAAGTACAAATTACTGCACCTGATCATCCAAGGCAAAATAGAAGGCCGAAGAGGTGTTGGCCGGAGGCAAATCTCCTGACTTCGCAATGTACGTGATTGGACTGGCATAAGGGGTGTTGGAGATCTTTTTCTACTACTATCAAGTGATATTCAACGTTGGGAGATCTGACATGACACTGGGAAGAAGAAGAAGATGTTTTAGAAGCGTACATTGCAATGGACAGCATTGAAAAGAGACTGGAGTCTAGAAATTAGTCAATCACACTTCGTCATGTATACTCTCCTGATATCAAAGCCTTATCAACCTCTTCATTTTTTAAATATGATTCATTTGATCTTGCAAGTTTTTCTAGGTCTTCGTGAATTTCTCTTACAAACACTATTTGCAAATTTCATTTTTGTAAATCGTTTAATCATCTCAATTATCATTTCTTGATCTTTAACACTGTATTTATTATTCTATTATACAGTTTCATTTGTCCAGCATCATATTCTTAAGGTCATAATTGCATTTTTGATGTAAAGTACGTGTACTAAGCTCGATTTAAATTTAGCTTTATACGATCAACAAACGAATTGAAATTTGACAGTCATAAATTTTAGTGTTTTCTTAAACAAAACAAATAAGTTTCTGTGCAGGAATGTCGGGAAATTGTAGCCAATTTGGACTACAGAACATAAAACGAGTCGTAAACGTGGCCTATCGTTATGAACGTGACATCAACATTGTAGAAACATCCGTGTTACATACTTGAATGTCACATTGTAAGACTGAATTAACACGAAACATTTTAAACATTTCACTGTAATAAATAGAGAAAAATTTCGTTATATGATAAAAAAGTGCTTCCGAGTTATACCTATACGAGTACATGTATATTCAGTCAATTTGAATAGCTGTTGAACTATGGTTTCACAGCATACTAGTTTTTATACGAGTACATGTACGAGTATATTCAGTCAATTTGAACAGCTGTTGAACTATTGTTTCACAGCATACTAGTTTTTATACGAGTACATGTATATTCAGTCAATTTGAACAGTTGTTGAACTATGGTTTCACAGCATACTAGTTTTTATACGAGTACATGTATATTCAATCAATTTGAACAGCTGTTGAACTATGGTCTCACAGCATACTAGTTTTTTATACGAGTACATGTATATTCAGTCAATTTGAACAGCTGTTGAACTATGGTGTCACAGCATACTAGTTTGAACAGCTGTTGAACTATGGTTTCACAGCAAACTAGTTTTTTATACGAGTACATGTATATTCAGTCAATTTGAACAGCTGTTGAACTTGGTGTCACAGCATACTAGTTTGAACAGCTGTTGAACTATGGTGTCACAGCATACTAGTTTCTATACGAGTACATGTATATTTAGTCTATTTGAACAGCTGTTGAACTATGGTGTCACAGCATACTAGTTTTTAAGTATTCATCGTATCGTCATCACGCCATTTAATTGTTGGGGTTGACAGAGAGAACATCTTAGCATCATTATTACCGACACACATCTTTCGCTTCTGCCACCTTATACACGCTCTTCTTTAACCCTTCCCTGTGATGTGTAACTAGTACACATTGCTTTTAAACACTTTATAATATAATCTTTCCCAGAGAAAGTTTGGAAAATTAAATCTTCGGCTACTTGAACTTTTTGCTAATCAGCATTACATTAAGTCAAAAAAAGTATTTAAGACCTGTCTTTTATGTATGGGAGGGAAACATGAACAGGAAAATTACTGAAAAGAACAGAATATATTATAAAGAAATGCGTGCACTTAGAAAAATTTAAGTTTGATGTGTTAAGTAATTTAAGAAAAGCACTCTGAGATGGTTTGGACACGTAGAACGATTAACCCTTCCTTCCCTGTGATGTGTAACTAGTACACATTGCTTCTAAAAACTTGAATATCTCTATAAATATAATAAATATTAGGCTTCAGATTTTAGATATTCCTCGGTAATACATTTACGCATTGAATGGAAAAAATAATATTAATAATAAAATTAGCACTTATCGGCCACACCAGAGATATTAAGTGAAAATCGGGAATAAATTCACCAATACAATCAAACGTGTGTCAGTGTGTAACGTAGGTATAATCAATCTAAAAAACCGCTATAGCTGAGGAAACGACGCTATTCACGTCTCACTCTCACTCTGCTTCGGTATATGGGAACGCAAGAAATAGAATCTCAGTTCAGAGTTGTGTTTCTTCCTTCGAGGTATAACATATAGTGTTAGTGTTTCCGTCCCGTCAGTAGCTTTCGGGCATCCATTTGAAGTGGTCGCTTCGCCCGTTTTGTGAACGTCGGCCGATGTTTTTTTCATTTTTTCAACAATTAAATTTTAATTGTCATCTCTTAATTGACTTTAAATTTACTTAATTTAAGCGATCGGCTATGAATAGTCGTATTTTTCCGATAAAAAATCGTTCATTTTTACATGTGTATTGAATACACAGCACCGGAATGGGATTTTTTTAGCACAGGAAGGAAAAGGGTAATAAACGTTGAAATCAAACAATTGACATAATTGATAATACGTCTGTATACGTGATGAAATTATGAGATAGGGATTGGTTAAAATATATATTAACACATGATACACGTGACGACAATTTTTTGGTAAGACACCTATCTTCCAGCTCGGAGGCTAAGGAGTCAAATTTCACTAGAACCCAGATTATTTAAAAAAAGGAGTCCAATCTGGTTTT
>CATKWJ010000920.1:0-15940 GCA_949825065.1 Odontocerum albicorne
GGGATACCGGGCAGGAAGTTTATTAATTATTTTCACAATGAATTTTTGGGAAACCTGCAATATGTGTTTTTGGGTTAAGGTGCATCCCCCCCAAACTGATATACCGTAAGAAAGTGCTGACTGACATTAGGCGAAGTATATACTTTTAAGAATAAATAATATTTTCACTGAGCACATTTCGAATCATACGGAATATGTATCCTAGTTTTCTGATTTTTGTGCTCTAAGTGTTAATATGGACCTCCCAACGAAGGAACTGATCAACATAAACTCCAAGGCGCTTTATACTATCAACCCTTTCCAAAGAAACACAACTACAGTCAGCCATAGGTGAACAAGTGTGCAGTGTTATATATTTATTTGTAGGTGCTTGAGTTCTTGTAGATATGCTAAATGTGATGTTTTTAGTTTTTTGGGAATTTAGAGTCAGTAAATTTGAGTCCACCCATTCTTTAACTACACGTAATTCTTCGTTAGCCTTTGAGAATACATCATCCCATGTTCGGCCCTCGAATAGAAGAACCTGTCGTCCGCAAAAGTAATAATCTTACCCCTGATAAAAAGATTACACAACTGATTGACACATATCAGGAACAATATAGGTCCCAGAACACTACCTTGGGGTACTCCGAATCTCACAAAAAGAGGCTCACCAAATACAACGACAAAGAATTTACGTTAAAAATGAAATGAAGTGCTGTGAAGTTGTGTAAAAGTTGAAGAAAGATTTTGACGAGGATGCTATGTCGAAGCCATGGGTTTATGAATGGTAAAACGTTATCAAGAAAGCCGTGAAGACATTGAAGATGACAAGAGGGATGGGCGTTTTAGGACATCAACCACCGGAAAATAGGTAGAAAAAATGAAGGACATTGTGCTTAGTAATCGCCGAATTATTTTCAGGGAGACTGCTGAGGAAGTTGGTATCTCATACGGTTCATGTGAAACATTTTTTATGTTTTGGGATTGAAACGAGTGGCAGCCGAATTTGTTCCAAAATTGTTGAATTTTCTACTAAAGCAGCATCGCTAAAAGATCGCTAAGCAAATGTAGACGGAAGTCACTGACGACCCAAAATTACTTCAACGCGTCATAACAGTTGATAAAACGTAAGTGTATGGGTATAACATCGAAACAAAGGCTCAATTGTCCCAATGGAAGCTTTCAGAAGAGCCAAGACCGAAAAAAGCACACAAAGTTTGATCAAATGTCAAGGTTCTCCTTACTGTTTCCTTCGGTTACAACGGCATAGTCCACTGTAAGTTCTTACCGCTAGACCGTGCGGTCAATTATCTTGAGGTTTTACGCCGTTTGCGTGAGGCAATCTGAAGAAAACGATCACAATCGTGGGCAAACAAACTCGTGAATTTTGCACTACGATAATGCACCTGTTCACATTTCACTACCAATTCGTATTTTTTTTACCTAAACTAACAACGTATTCGTCATATATGCCCCCTACGACTCTTTTATGTTCCCGAAGATGAAATTGTCATAGAAAGTGCAACGTTTTGCGATCATAGATGAGATAAAGGCAAAATCGCTGGGTGAGATAAAGGCTATCCCAAAAAAATGCGTTCCACAAATGTTTTGCGGATTGGAAAAACGTTTGCTAAGTGTATTTAATCCTATGGGGCTTCTTTAAAGGAGACAATATTAATAGTAATGATTAAATAAATACTTTTTGATAAAAATGAAATGTCTCGTTCTTTTTTTATCACCCCTCGTCCTCGTCCTCGTATATGTAAAACATATTGCTTGATTAATTGTTAGTGAAATTAATTTCATCTTTTTCATTCCACTCTTGCTAGAGAGTGGTTGTGGCGTGGCTATGATGAGATGTGATTATTCCAGTTCAGCATTGCTCTGACCAGTTGACTCTATTGTGTGCGATCTTGAGAATCTCTGGTGTAATTTCCAATGAGTGGTGTGTCCCGTTTGGACTAGATCTCTCCAACGTGTTTGAGACTTACCAAGGTCCCGCGAATAATTTATTCGTCCTTGCACAATGAACCTTTTCATTGAGTCTTTCCCTTGGTAACGTGGCCGAAATATCGCAGAACCCTCAAATGAACAGCTGATATTTTATATTCAATTCTGATAGTACTTAGTCATTAGTTCATCATGCTACTAAAAGTGCTCTGATCAATAGTCATCAGCATCACATCTCATGGTGCCAACCTTCTGGTAATCTCTCAATTTAGGGGTCATGTTTCAAGCCCATAAAATAATACAAGGAACTTCATAAGTCACACTTTTTTTATTCAGAGGGACATTTGTCACGCACTATTGTTGCAAGTTTCTACCCAGCGAATCTAGTCATTGCAGTCCTTCTCCGTATTTCATAATATACAAAAATAAATAGTTGAAAATGATTCTCAAATGGAATATTGTTCGTTTCTGTTTCCATTTCTACGTGTTATGAAGAATACTTTTGATAAGGAATAAAAACATGCGTTAGATTTCAGGTATCGTTTTGCGAACATGAGTTTATAATAACAAAACATTACGTTTATCATCCAACATTGACAGTAATTAATGAGTTTATCATTAATGAGATTTATTTATTAAAAAAATCAAAATTAATAGTTTTGTGCACTTGATTAATTTATTGTTGAATATTATTATATATAAAGAAATTTTCATGTTACAGTCTTTTGAAGAATGATTTAAGTTGAGTTATCATTAAAATACGTCGATTTGGAAAATATTCTAAAATCATTCATATTATATATTATATTGAGGCAAATTGAAATACACATTTTTTGAAGTTCAATTAATTGCATTATTATTAAGGCGATTTTATTTTCTAATACTTAAAAATAATTATCGTGAAAGTCGATACCATAATTTTTTTATTATTATTTTTCATCAATCATGGGTCACACACAGCCTCAATATCACCCAGTATGTTTTCGAATTTATAACCAGACTACACTGTATGATTGGGCAGGGCTGAACACATTATTCAGAAGAAAAGTTATGAAACAACGGGGCTTTTTTTTAAAGGCAAGTTTTATTGGTGGTACACAGAGATAAAAAAATAACTACTTCGAAGTTAACTAAGATTGTTGTCTGTTGTGATAGTAAAATTAATCAGTTTTGAAAGAAAAATTGGTTATAATGAATGTTTCAAAATATTTATTTGTGCATTCAATACATTATGTGGAGTCTCTAATTTTATATTGAAAATCCAAGAAGAAAAAAATAAATTTTATACAAAAAAACAATACAGTTTCTAGCAATTTTTAAGACTTTAATACGTTCTCGTACATCTGAAAGAAATAGCACTGACGCATGCACAAATTATTATCGAAAACGTTCCACACCATTAAAAAGATAGCAAAACTTAAATAAAATCTATTTTAAAGATAAGTGAAATATTAATGATTGTAATATTTAATAAAATAATATTTTATATTTCGATCGTGTAAAGAATCATTGAAAATCTTCATTTGAAAATGTTCTACTTGATTAAGTGACACCGCTTTCGCTTTCGGTATTGAAAGTTGTTCCTTATGTAAAAATTATAATTCTGAAATATATATGGTTTTAAAAAAAACTTCTATGTACTGTTTTCTTTGTTTATTTAATATATTTACTTAATAAATAATGGTTTTTATTGATTTCGTACCACATATAAAAAGGATTATAAGATATAAACAGTTGTTGGAAGTATTTCTTTATGTAACGCAACATATGTTAGTTTATACTTAAAATCAAAATTATTACACAAATACGTCTGTTTCGACTTTTTCTGGTATATTGATTCCAATAACGATTATTTATTGTGTAATATGACGACCAAAAAACTAAAAATTTTGATATTTTTTGAAATATACCATAATCTAAACACCATCGTCTAAAATATATATTGTATGTGATAAAAAATGGTCGAAAACGTATTAAAAACTTTTACCTGACAATACCACTAAACCATTGTGCGGCTTATGTTATAGCAGATAAGTTTACATTTTGTGATTAATTTTATTTTTCAATAATCGAACATTTGAACAATACCGACGACTTCCATGGCCTCATTGATAAGACGTCTGCCTTCCAGTCGGGGGGTTACGGGGTCGAATCTCTGAATATTAAAAAAAATGTATTTAAATATTTTGATTTAGAAGGTTTCGATAGCAGGACTGCTTTATTATAATATCAAAGATCTTTGTTATCAATAAATGTAAGTAAGCAATTTTTTTGAGATTTAAAAAACCTTTTAGTTCGGTTGCGGATTCAATTCCTACATTTAAAAAAAAAGGTTCTAGTTTAATTTTCCCTTAAGCCTTGTTAAATACCCTTTTGGTTGATTTAATAAAAATCAATATATCAATAAAATCACTGGGTTGTGTATACGAGTAAAATACACTATTTTTATTCAACAATAAGAACAGATTATTCTACCATCGTGCATTTTCTGAGAGTCAAGTATTCGTATCTTAAAACATAATATAAAATTGTTATAAAATTTAATTTCACATAAGATTATTTATAAATTCCAATTTCTTCTATTGTAAATATTTCGACAACCCTAAACCAATTCAGCCCTAGGATAGGTTAGTGCCCGTCGTGTAGGGTGGTTGAGATAGGCGTTTCATTCTCTCTCACCAAACTTAATAATACACACTCTCGGCACGCCAGGAAACATGATCAATAACGACAGCAACACGACCCCACTTGTAGCAAATGGATACGCCTCTTTGAACCGAAAATGTACGCCATCAAATCAAATTATGAACGAAGTGCATGCCTAAAATTGTGACAAAGAGATAAACCAATTATTTTGGATATCAATGCTATTATAAAACAGCATTCGGAAAAGATCACCTACCATAATTATATTTTGATGACGATTTATCTTATTTCAAAGTATACTCATTAATAGTATAAAGGTAGTTTGGATATATTATTATGTAATCGGTGTTTGTTTATGGAGCTTACGTCAATTTTGGCCACTACTGAATTGGCAGCATCGAGTTTTCCTTTTTCACATTCTTGGTACTGGAACTCAAACCTGAAACAAAATGCTTTATTCTCAGCTTAAATATAATCAAATTTTAAACGTTTTTTTAAAGCATTACTTAAAATATAATAATAAATTTATTGAGCTGAATAAATGCGTTCCTTGTGCAGACTATCTGGTATTATAATGTTTGATAGAGTAATAAACGATCGGAAATAGTCGTTTGGACAAATTCCTTCTGCGTTTGGCCCGCACATGCGGTGTATCTTCTCCAACCAGGCTACAACGTCCAGTGTTAAATTGTGTAGCTCCTGCACGCCTCCAGAGAACGCATGCAATGGGCAGCTGTGCACCTACAGAAAGGCGACTCCGCTAGGCCCCACTTATGCACTCTGCATCATATACTATTTAGAGTACACCTTACCCTCCGAGTTAGTGAAAATCCAGGCAACCCCCAGCGACGGATCGCCCGCAAAATACCTGTTTTTTACGTCACACTCCATCCGACGGGACCGCCATTTATCGGTGATCGGCCTGTTTTGTATTTGTTCCAGAGTCTTTCAGATTAATCGTTTATCTTAATTATTTATTAATTTGAAGTATTTCCGTAATAACATGAAGTTTGACCAACTTTTTACGCCATTGTCTCACTCTTTAATGATATTCTCTTTACAATTTAAATCAAGAGGTTGAATATTTTAGCACTGGAAGGCAAGATGTAGATGTAAACTTGAGGGTTCCCGTGACAATAGTAGTAGTAAGCGCAGATGACATACACACAAGAAATAGTAACTGGCCACTGAAATAACGAAACCTATCGACGAAATCCGAAGTGTTCGCGCGTCGCATTCCTAAGTTGTTCCGGTGAGCTTATGTGTGATGTTGAGTCTGCTCTTTAGCTTCTCTTTTAGGGATTGTAACATAGATGTGGTTTAAATGTGAGCGAACGATCTAGCGTGACACCAAGGTATCGGGAATATGGCTGATAACTCGTACATTCATTTGCAAATATAATACTCACTACTTCCGATGTTTTTGCGTTGTGAAGGTGAATGTGGTAGTTTTTTGATGCGTTTGGTTTTATGTGACATTCTCAAAAGTAACTTTTCATGGTCTCTACCCATTTCACCCTCGGCTTTGTTTAATTATCCGTTTTGAGCGACCGAACCTATGTCATTTGCATAAAAATATTTGGTTGGGGACAAATCGGATGTACACAAAGCTGAGTAGTGCTGATTCTTGGGATAAGCCATTTTTTTTTAATATTTGGAAATATTTGGAATGGAGCATGCTCTCGATAACGCTTATGACGTGGTTATACTCCAGTTTTTGATACCATTTTAAGATGAAATATTTTATCCAAACTGTCTCGTCTGTAGCGCTTAGGCCCAGCAAGGCAAGTATGGATTGCTACGTTCGTTGGAAGCAAGTCTTAATGTGCGTAGTTAGTGCGACTACTTGGTAGTAGCAGTTTAGGCCCGATTTAAAACCAGCATGTTCGATCGGGATGATTTTCTCCATAGAAGTACTCGATCAAAAAGTTTGTAGACATTACTAAACAAAGATAGCGGGCGGTAACTCTTAGGATCTTCTGGTGGGTTTTGTGGTTTCAAATGTGTTGTATTAGGACTCTTTCCAGCATCTAAATATTTTTTTAACCTTATAAAGTGCAATTGGTTAAGAAATATGTCAATCATTTCGAATCCGGGGTCCGGTTTTTCTTCAAGAATTCCTATAAAATATCATCCATTCCGGCTGCTATTTCAGTTTTATCCGCTCAAGTGCATATTCAATTTCGTAATTTAAGAACTTAACGAAACATTTCCTTTTAAATATTTGTGAGCAAGTTTCATTTTACGGTTCACTTTTTGGAGCGATTCGGATGATGCATTTATTTTACTATTTATAAGAAGCACATTACCGATGTCATTTGTGGTGACTCGTGCAGTAGCTCTTAGACGCGGGGACGCGTCCCTCCCCTAACTTTTTTAATACAGGCCATGCTCAGCGGCTGGATATTGGAAATTTACTTTTTTCATTTCTTACTCCTATTTATGAGCATGCGCGCGATCCAAAGATTTAAGAAGAGCAATTCCAGTTTCCTGGTTGTATTATATAATGATGGGATGCTGTGCATTCGATGTTACATCTTATTATTTCCAATAAACACAATTCATGTAATTTTTAATTGAAATACAAACTTTAATTTTATTTGTTCTTTTGCTAAAATTTCAATTGAAATTTATGAAATAATGCAAACAAAAGTGGAGCTTTGTTACTGTTCCTTGGCATTTATGATTACACTTTTCAAATAATTACTTCAAACGGCAGACAAGATGAGAAAGAATTCACAATGTTTAATTGCATTATTCTCTTTACTACGAGTACGAGTACGTTACCCGTATTACAGGGCTGGAAATAATTTATACGAAATTAAATACATTAATTCAAACTACTGAAAATCCTGAAGAAAAAATTAAAAAATGCCTATTTCTGGTACAATGTTCAAGAAATATTTTCCAAAAATATAAATTTGTATAGGTTATGCTGCTATCACATGAAATCCGTGATTCATATAAAAAATATTATATTTTACATGATAAGCAAACCCAAAATGACCAGTTAATACGGCAACACCTCTACACATGTTTTTTACTGTAAGCAAGTACTTTAATAAATAGTTCAAATGCCAAAGAGAGCCAAATTACGAGGTGAACTAATAGGTTTAATCTGATGCTACATGTGCTGATTCATTCATAAAACTTCATTTTTTACCACTCCATTAGAGGTAATGGGAAACAGTTATGAAACCATATTAAGTGTCATCTCAGGCAAGATATAATTTAAAAGTAAACCTAGCTGGAAATGAAACCTGAGGTTAAAGATGTGTCAGTCAGTAAGCACAGAAACTATTAGACCACTGTCATCAATTATTACCTAACAAAGTACAAGGATTTTTTTTCATAAAAACCTTAATGAAATAAGTAAAAGTGCTCATCACTTGCAAAATAACACTAACAAATGCCGTCTTGATTAGTTTTGAAAGATAAATACTGTCTGAAAATGTTTGATAGTTCGCTTCAGGCATAAGTAGGAGCTTTGGTTTTCTTCCTAGAAAACAATATTTATCTTCGTTCATCGCAATTATTTAACAAATTGATAAGTCACTTAAGTATTTAACAAATTAGATATTAAATGGGAATTCTAAGATTTTGCTAGGTTGACTAAGTAAGATTTCGGCGTCTTATGAGATAAAATGCTGAAAACCCTTAAATGAGGTTCGAACCCGACCTGGAATTGCAATTCAGTGACGATGACTATTGCTCAAACAATAGGTTTCATACATGTAAATTAATACGTAATATTGTAATAATTTTGAGTGCAATTATCACAGTTAGCACATAAAAGTTTATACATTTCTATATAGGAAAGACAGGAAGATCTTTTGAAAAGAGATTTCGTGAACACAAATTTGCCTTAACAAATCCTCTAATTTATTCTGAAATGGCTAATCACTGTCACCGTGAAAACCATACTTTTTCTATCGATGATGCCAAATTCTTACATATCAGTAGTAACGGAAATAAATTGAACAGATTAGAGGCCCTAGAAATTTCTAAGTCAGTACACCGATCCGAACATCTGGTTAACAGTTATATCCCAAAAATCTCTCCGCTCTTGGCCGAAATCGTTCCATGCCACCCTCACCCCTCAGCCTCCAACCGTTGAAGCGTGGATATCGGTACCAGTTCAAACAGAATTTAGTCTTGTTTGTGCTCCCCTGAAGATGAGGTGTGCACCTTGAAACCGGTAGGGTTATACCGTTACAAAAAAGTGGAATAAACAGTGTTTGATAAAAATAAGTTACAATGTCTTTAAACCTCCACAACGTGAATGCCTTAACTATAAACAACATAAAAATATATGATATTACTAAAAGGCTTACCAGCAATAAATATAATTTAGAGAGATATACCCAGTAATAATTTAACAAAGGACACTGATAAGGTGCTTACCAACAAACTTATATTTTTCACAAAAGTTCATATAAAAGAAGGTATAATTACTTGATGAACGTTCATTTTTGGTTTTCTTTTCTGAATAATGATTACTTGGTTAATGTTATTTAAATGAATATGCTACAATTATTTTTATATACAAATCAATATTTTTTCAACTATAAAAAAGTTTTTCTAGATTACGTTATATGTGATATTTATACATTTTAAAACAGGAACCATGTGCCCATACCATATTTATATTAATAAATACATAATCGTTGAACTGTCATTTTAAAATGAAAAATACTTTCCCTTCTTCGAAGAAAATATTAATTACAAAAGTTTACGTAAGTTTTATTGAGATACAGAAAAATTATCATACATTTTTACTCATCTAAATAATAAACCTTGCTTATGTAAAAAGTTTTTTTTTCCTAGATATCATTCGAGAATGCCAATTTTAAAGGAAATGTTTTTTTTTAAACTATGCTGAGGTGAGTTTTTTCATAAAAATGCCCGAGCCAGGTAAAAATCCCTCTGTGATAGAACGGCGTAAAATAAATAATTGCAACCCATGTTAAATTAAAAAGGGAAAGAGAGCTTGATGCAGCATTATGACCTAGATGAAAATTAAAATAAGGGGAATAATGGAAAAATATAGGTAAGCAAAAATTTATCTACTTTTATATTTTTATAAGCAAACACATTACACTTAAACAGTTACGATCCTGCGTTGTTCGTTCGTTTGAAAGTATTGGAGTACTTTGCATTGACTTTTGGTTTTAAAAATCTTTCATCGAACTATTTTGTTTGCTTACGAAGTAATTGTTTATCATTAACATTAGCTCCAAATCAGAGGAAGAGGTCTTTTAAAAACGCTTCGAGATTTTTGTTCACTTGGTACATTGGATTTATCATCCTACGCAATTTTGTCGTAATAAACTAGATATCTGCCCAGGCATGATATGCACTACCATCTGTGGCGATAGTATTGTTGTTAAACTCTTTTCCAGTCATGCTCTTTCTGAATTTACTTAGTAATACTTATTGGCTGCTTTTTATTATTCATTTTAATAAAAAGATACCGTAAAAGAAAAAAAATGTTCATAATAAATGATTTTTTTAAATCAATTGAAACGATTTAAAGCTTGAACTGAATAAACTTGAGAAAAAAAGGTAATTGATTTATAAATGGAAAAGTCCATGGTGGAAAGGGAAAATGCAACTTCCACAAGCGACAGAAGCTCGATACTTCTTTACATTATGTGATGGACGCTTATCCTGTTTTTGTCCAGGATAAGCGTCCATAACGCGAACCCTAGGATCAACTTTCTTATCAACAAGATCCTTAAACTTTAACTTTAGAAGTACAATATTCAGGTCCGTCATTTGAGATTTCTAAAAGTTAATATTAGGTCCTTACATATGAAATTGGCGTTTTGTTTGGGAGGAACATAAAGATGATTTTTTTTTAATATAATATATTTATTTAATCAAAGTATGTAGCATTGCTATCTATGCACTTTTGCCATCTCATAGGTAGTTCATCGATCCCTTTACTAAAAAAACCATTCGGACGGGAATCAATAAAATCTTTGAAGTCGGTTTGGACTGCCCCATCGGAGTTGAATTTTTTCCCTTGCAAGAAGTTATCCAAATTTCGAAAAAAATAGTAATCTGTTGGGGCAAGGTCCGGAGAGTACGGTGGATGTCTTAGACATTCCAATTGAAGCTCTTCTAATTTGGTAGCCGTCTGTTGTGCAGTGTGTGGTCTAGCGTTATCATGAAGCAGCAGTGGCCTAGAGCGATTAACCAGCCTCGGTTGTTTAGCAGCTAGCTTTTCCATCATGGTTTGCAGTTGCTGACAATAGACATCTGCCGTAATCGTCTGGCCAGATTTAAGAAAGCTGTAGTGAACGACACCAGCACTAGTCCACCAAACGCTCACAAGTAACTTTTTTGGAGTCAATTTTCGCTTGGGGCATGGTTTGGCTGGTTCGGCAGGGTTCAGCCATTGCGATGAGCGCTTCCGATTATCATACAGGATCCACTTTTCATCACAGGTAATGATTCGATTCAAAATCCCTTCATTATTGTGCCGGTTGAGTAATGCAACGCAGCAGTCAACGCGCGTTTGTTGATTTGCTTCACTCAATTCGTGAGGTACCCACCTTTCAAGCTTTTTCACCTTCCCAATTTGCTTCAAGTGGATTAAAACAGTTTTATCACTAACACCGCAGCCTGCAGCTAACTCGGACGTGGTTTGCGATGGATCCGCTTCCACAATAGCCTTCAATTCTTCATTATCAACTTTGGTCTCCGGCCGTCCACGGGGCTTTTTCTGCAGGTCGAAATTTCCAGAACGAAAACGTTGGAACCAAAAACGCACTGTGTTTTCTTTTGCGGCACCGTCGCCATACACATCATTAATCCTTCGAGCCGTTTCTGCAGCACTGGTGCCACGGTGGAACTCGCACTCGTAAATAACGCGATATTTCAAGTTTTCCATTTTGTAAACTGAGTGACGCAAAGAAAAAAAACAATTGAGGAAAAAACAAATGAATTATAATTTTCGAAACACAAATACTTGAGTAAATAGCTGTATAAATTTGAATTTGGAATTCCTAACCAAAGAGAAGATATTTGAGATCAAAGTTGCCAGTACAGCAAAACGCCTATTTCATATGTAAGGACCTAATATTTAATAATTATCTTAATATATTCTTAGAAACGCACATAGCACCTGGAAATAAGTGGAAAGCAAGAAAAGTAATTTTAGTTTCTTTATCCGAAATATATTTTATCTGACAACATATGACACTTGCTCCTATACCCTGAAATAAAAATAGATGATGATGTCTCTTTTAGAAAAATGGTTATATTGAGGGTCCATAAGGTCCCAATTTCTTTATAATGCATTTTCACAAGAGAAGGATTAGGCCACTATGACGTTCCATCCTGTAAATATTTCTCCGTGATATGGTTCATTGTATAAGTCACCTGAATAAAAAGTTTAAGAAAGTTAGTATTTTCCCTCTTAACCATATCCTGACTTCCAACAACACTTAGTTTAGTGATAAAAATATTTCGATCAATTTTTAACATTTTGAATAATGTCTTATATTTTTTAACTAAGCAATTTATATTATTGATCACTCATTTTGCATTTAAGCAGACAAACAAGTTAACATGTGCTATATTTTGGAAACTGCTTATAATACGAGTACAAGTATTAATCAACCTGCTTTTATTAATATAAAATTAAATATAAATTTTTTAATGACTTTAGTGTATTTATTTAACCTCCATATGATATAAATCTCTGTCGAAACTATGTAAGGCGTTGAGCGCAGCACATTGAACTCTACACCTCTCTTCAACAAATTGTTTGTGTTTGGCGAAAATAATATTCTTAATGTCATTCAACCGTACTTACTTCATTTGATTACTCATTAATAAAAATATTATGTGATCAGTAAATTAACGGTTTGATTAAAAGGCATGTTTATAGATGTATTGCATGAAAATAATTTTATCATATTTTGAGTTGTTTAAATTTTATAAAAAAAAATAATGTAACTCTTAATTAAAATATAGTATATTTTTCAACCTTAGTGGAGCCCATTTTTCGAACAATTTTAGTTATTGTTTAAAAAAAGGAAGGAAAGGAATGAACATTTAAGCTAAGTGTTCTTCATAGATAAGGTGTTTTCGAAACATAGAATTGAGAAAAAAAAAAAGAGAAACAAATGTAAACCAAGTTAAGTATGCAGAAAAAAGCATCAACTGGATTCAGGTACGAGTAAATTACAGTACAGTATCCCCAAAGTGTGTTTCAAAGTAGCAAAAAGCATCAACAGGATTCAGGTACGAGTAAATTACAGTACAGTATCCCCAAAGTGTGTTTCAAAGTAGCAAAAAGCATCAACAGGATTCAGGTACGAGTAAATTACAATACAGTATCCCCAAAGTGTGTTTCAAAGTTGCAAAAAGCGGAACAAAAGGAGAAATCGAATATCCGTCGAGCTTTAAAAAAAATCTTATAGAAGATTCAGAGAAATAATTGACCCTATGTTAAAAATCAGAATTTAAGTAAACTTCTTTTTAATAATCAGTCAAGATGAATGTCAAGGGGCTGCACTTAATTTTATTTCAGTGAGCAAATTTCAAACACTTGTAGACTAAAAGTAGAAACGAGGTAAATTGCAATTTTATTTTAATATTTCAAAAAGTATTCAAAAAATACTTTTTTTATCAAATCTCATAATCTTTTTATTATTTTTACTGTATTTTAATTAAAAATATTTATAGTTTTGTTGAAAATATGTGTAAAATGATCTCTAACCGATGTCATTAAATTGTTATGTACGTATATATTAAACTAACGTTTAGAAAGAGTGCTGGCTAAATTTATATGCTGCAAACATTACCCATGGTGAATATGAAACTTAACTATCGATATAAATAAAATACATTTTATTTTAGAACACTTGGTACAAATTTGAATGAGGAGTTTAGTTATCAGTCAAATAACCATATTATAAATATAACAATCAAGTTTATATAAAAAAATTACGTCCTTGACCTTTGAATATGTCGCAGTGGCCATTGTACAATGTAAACATAATTTTTATACTATACAATAAGAACACAAACAATACTCAAACGTGTGCGAGTATTATCTCTTCACCTGCGGTAATGTTATCAACACGTGCAATGGCGAGTTACGAGTTCCGTGATACTCCAATTGTTCTAAACCCGAAAGCTTTATTACTGGGTCGGAAGAAAATATTGTCTCCTGAATATGTCCGAATCACCAATACCTATCTACGAGTATATGTATATGTATGTTACAATAGAAGAAACCAATATGAAAGAAAACCAACATGTTCATCGAGGAATGATTCATTAATTTAATATTTTGGATTTATTCATTCGATCATTGAACTTTGAGTCAGTCTAATGCATCGATGAATCATAAGAGTTCACGCTTCTCAAAGCTTGAAGAAGGATTTTAAATGTCGAAATTTGTTGTTTAAAAGATGGTCGCTTCTGCTTGAGACGTGGGAGTAATTTGGTGAGCGATATACGTGACAAGACTCGAATGTTTTTTTAACGGTTTATTCGTTTTCTCTTATTGTGTTCGACAAGATAAATAATTCCAGGTTCTTTTCCTACTGAATATTAAGTATTTTATTGTTTTACTCATCAGTATCATCATCATCATCATTATTGCCTTGTACTACCAAATTACTCATACGTTTTCATTTATATGTCTGTGTATAGTAGTTAGCGTGCTTGTTAAACAATCTAGCGTCTCGGATTGATTTTTATGTTTAGACCATATTTCTAGACGACACTCGTATTTGAAGAGCGTTGTGGAGTAAAAGTTATCGTCTAACAGTATAAAGTTCTTTGTACAACTCTTCAGCTCTCTTCAAGACATGGTCTTGTTGTCCGGTAACAGTGTTATTAGAAAGTTTATGTGTAATTATCAGGCGTTTTCCTAGTGACATATTTGGATTTAGTTTTTTAAGACTACTGTTCTAAATTGTCCTTTAAATCATTTTAGATTAATATTCGCGGATTTGTTTACGAATATTTTGGCGTGAAATTTAATGATCTCTAAGAAATATGATGATGTTGAAATAAGTTGTGCAGATTTCATTTCTCTTCGTTTTTCATAAGATTTAATATTTTTTGCGATAATTTAAATTTATTTGCGAACATGAGCCACAATAGTTTGTTGCATTTTCTACTATCGGTTTACTAGTTTTGTGGTTGATTCTAGTGTTATTAGGAGCTGTGGTTTCACTGAGGATGTCAAATCGATTTTTAAGGTCTAGTTGAAATCCATTTTAATTTTTTGCAAGTAGATCTTTGTCTATAATATTTTTTTTACTTTCCTTAATCAATTTGAAACGTTCAGTTTGGGCGTTAATGTTAATTTGGGCTCTTACTAGGCAATGCTCGCCGCCTATTTTAAAGCTGTTAAGAACAGTACAGTTTTGAACAACATATTTTTTGTTTGACATGTAGTCAATTTTACTTGTGTTGCTGGTTGGAATTCTCCATGTCCATTAAATGAAGTCTTTCATTTTGAAAAATGAGTTCATAACACGAAGTGAATTATTTTGAGCGAACTCTACAAGCCATTTTCCTCTATCACCACGGGTGCCGAACTCTACAAGCCAGTTTCCTCTGGCATCTCGGGTGCCTAGACCAAATTTTCCTACAGCTTCGACGTCTATGTGGTGATTACCTATTCTTGCGTTGAAATTTTCGATTCTAAATTTAAGGTAAGATGTGCCCGAGTCATAAATATTCTGTATTTCCTGGTAGTAATTTTTAAGATCTTCATCAGAATAATTTTATGCGGGGGCATGTGTTTGTACAATTTGTGTCTGGTATCGTTTGTTAATTTCAAAAGTTTTGGTTAGAATATTGTCAAAAAAGCTTTTGAATTTTAAGAGGGTTGCCTTTCCATTGCCTATGGTTGATAAATCCCACTTCACTGGTTTTTCCATCTTCTATACCTCTGAAATACAGAAGATGCTCATCTTGAAGTTCTATAATTTGCTCTTCCTTATTCTGACTTGCTTAGTCTTACGATATCCCAATTGTTGTGCAGAAGTTTTTTTAACTTATGCCTTGGCAACATTCCTCATTATACCATAGATTCATCTCTATACATCATTTAAATGTTTTTATGGACCGTAAACGAAACACCTGGGTTCGCAATATAACAAAGGTAGAAGACCGAAGGTACGCTGGATAGATAAAATCAGGAAGCATGGCAGCATCACATGGCATCAACGAGCAAAAAACCGAACTATTTGGAGTCAACTTGGGGAGACCTTCATCCAGCAGTGGATCGACCCTGGTTGACAATGATGATGATGATGATGATGATGATGATGATGATGATGATGATGATGATGATGATGATGATGATGATGATGATGATGATGAT
>CATKWJ010000921.1:0-31300 GCA_949825065.1 Odontocerum albicorne
ATATATATATATATATATATATATATATATATATATATATATATATATATATATATATATATAATATATATATATATATATATATATATATAATATATATATATATATATATATAGATATATATATATATATATATCTATATAATATATATATATATATATATATATATATATATATATATATATATATATATATATATATATATATATATATATATATATATATATATATATATATATATATATATATATATATATATATATATATATATATATATATATATATATATATATATATATATATATATATATATATATATATAGTATATATATATATATATATATATATATATATATATAATATATATATATATATATATATATATATATATTATATAATTATATATATATATATATATAGTATATATATATATATATATATATATATATATATATATATATATATATATATATATATATATATATATATAATATATATATATATATATATATTATATATATATATATATATATATATATATATATATATATATAGATATATATATATATATATATATATATATATATATACTATATATATATATATATATATATATATTATATATATATATATATATATATATATATATATATATATATATATATATATATATATATATATATATATATATATATATATATATATATATATATATATATATATAGATATATATATATATATATATATATATTTGTTAAAAAGATTAGTTAAAAAATAAGGTGTGACAGAAATAACTCCCGGATTTGTCACCGTCGCTGTTTAGGCGCTACTGGTGTGATGTGAAGCCAAATTGTGTCTTTGAGTAGCACACGCTTACTTATTTTATTGATTGTCATGGCATGGAAACTTTTTTTTCATTTCCGATTCTGTCATCGTAATACAGCATTATTTCGTATGCACTTCAGGCTAGGTCGAAACCCTACATTAACACGGAGAGAAAAAAATGTTATAGGTTTTAAATTTTAGAACCACAGCCTAGACTTTAAAGAACCTGGTAGACTACGTAGCATTCGGACACCACATAACGTCCAAGCAGTGACCCATGCCGTTACCCAATCTCCACGACGTTTGGCCATTAGCATGCTACGACTATGGGAATATCTGATCGGAGTATAAAGAGAATGCTACACGCAGGCTTTCAATTCCATCCATATAAGAAAATGGTTATACAGGCACTTAATGTCAGGCTATCGTTCAACATGTTCCAGTGAACGCTATTGTGCTTTCAAATCGATGAGGTGTATGGCTGCGCAGTAACGCACTGGACTTCCGTGCGGAAGGTCACCGGTTCGAACCCCGTGTTGTGCAACTCTTCTCGAATGACACAGGCATTTTTTTCCGCCTAGTATTTGGGGGTATAAGGATACGTATGACTTCGATCATATCTATTCTTCAAAAAAGGAAAAAAAAAGCATGCTGGTGTGCTCCGATCGTCTCATTTCAGATGTACTATCGGATCCAGTACACCGGTGCGGTCGGTGAGTTTGCTGGTATGCAACAGATTACTCACTTAAAAAGGAGGGAAAGAGAAGAAAGAAACCAAAACTCTACTACATAGTTTCGCTTTCCAACTGAATTGACGTTGGAACGTTGAGGAGATCCTCGACTATGAGGTCCAGCAACGATGACGGCTCTCAAGATATGAAACTCATTTTCATTCATCAGGCTGCGAAACAAGCCGAGCTTTTAGTACTGGGCCGTAAACAATCCTCGACACCTCCATGAGTGATCTTTCCACAGCCAACGTGTTACTATTTGATGCGCTGCTGCGGGTTTTGGAATAACTGGTTGGTACTATTTTGAGGAAAGGTAAACAGTTACTGTAACTTCTTATCGTTCTGTTGAGATGTTACGCAACTTCTCGGAGCTAAAACTCAACAAGTTTTGAAATTCAGTTGTATGGTTCCAACAGGGTGGTGCCACCACCCACACGATGAGAAGATCCATGGAAACCCAAAGTTAAATGATTCTTTCAGGGCGCCTAATCTCACCGCGATGTGGCATCCCGTGGCCAGCATGTTCATTCGATCTCACCTGGATTTTTTTTCTGGAGGCACCTTAATACTGAATTATATGCACAAACAATGCCGAGGAAAACCATCGAGCAGAAAAAGTCTATCTGACTTAAAATCGAAGCATTACCACCAGAAATGACCAGTGTAAGTAATGCGGAATATAAAGGTGAGGCTTCAGACGTGTATAGAAAATGAAGATCGGCATTTAAACTATATAATTTTGAAAAATAAAGGGGAAAAAAATATTAACATTTTTCTTACAGATTGTAACATAAAATTTTACAAAATATCTAGGACGCCTTTTAAATTTTCCTTGTAAAAAATCTACCGTTCCTTCAATTTAATTTCCGTGTTTGTTTTTGCATCAGATACAATTGTTAAATATATATTTTACCATGCTGATATACTTCAGCTTGTATTGTACTACCTGATTTATCTACGAAACAATTTAGATTTTCCAAGTAAATTGACAAATATTCATGTTTAAGGAATTTAACTGGAATTTTGGCAGATATCACAAATATTTATTTGAAAACCTCAAGAACTATTCAAAATTTTCATTCACACTAAATGTTTATCGAAAAATTATTTCTAGATGAAAGGAAACATTTGTTTTGAGAGAAAGCTGAAATGGAAACCTACTTTTCTTTTAAGATCCTCCCTTCTTCAGGTCTTCTCGATCATTATACGATCACAGCTCTGGACAAATATGTTATCACAATGTATGTTATTACAATAAAGCAACTCTCATAAGTTCTTCATCAAGGAAATGTGTTTTCTTCTCACTTATTCTGCCTTAAATTTCCCTCGCAAAACCCATTGTAGGATCCCAAACTATTCCATCAAATTTATTGTATTGTATTATACTTTAGATGTATACAATATAGCGTGGTGGGTTAATTTTCATGCGCCAATCTCTTCCGATCAACCAAAGTTAGGTGTTGCAAGACTAAAAAAAAGTAAATGAAACCAGACAAAAACGCATTTAAAAAAAAGTGTGCCAATGGGAATTGAACTTACAAACCCCTGGCTCACGACAAGTGTGTTACCAATCCAACTACGGAAATAGTAGAGTTGATTATAATTTAATTAAGTCACGTGATACAAATATCTACGTGAAATGTTTAAATCATTAAATATTTGCATATAATATTTCTAATTTGAATATTGTGTTCAAATATTTAGTGGTATAAATATTTCACATGGATATATTAAATATTGAATAAATTAAATTTAAATAAAAAAATACAAAACTTACTCATTCAAAATTTTTAAAAAACTTTGAATTTTAATAACTACTTTTTTTAGTAGAATTTCGCTGATTGAATTAGTGATCATTACATTTTTAATGTTGTTTTCAAAATCTTACTAATTCATTCAGAATATTCCTGATTTTTACAATTTAATAACAAATAAAATCTGCAAGAAAAAACGTGTTAAAGTTGACAGTGTCTGTTGGAATAGAAGATAGTATTTTGCATTAGAAATATTTACGACGTTATAAAACCAAGGTAGACGAGAACTTTTATTCCAAAATATTGAGTGCGGTGAGATTTGAAATTCTACTCATCGTATAAATCTCTTAAAGCGATGTCCGTTTATCACTAGGTTGTCGTAGTACTCCGTAAAAATGCCTTTTACGTTGTAAGGGTTCGGAGTCGTAATCCCTTTATACCCAATAAAAGAAATAACGGCCTATTTATGAAGATTTTCTTTTATCAAAGGAAAACATATGGAGAATGAAGTGATAACTCTGATTTAATAAAAACTGAACTGGCCTTTAGCGAATTATTTTGTTCTTTTCATACACTCGTATTTAGAAAATAAATTTGACGAGAGATATGAATGAAAATATTGGAGAATAAATGTTGGAAAGTTTTCGATTTTTTAAAGTCAAATTAGTTTTGATCTCTATAATAAGAATGACGCCAACAAAAGGAAGGTTTTCTTCTACTTGGTCAGTATATTCAAACATGACGGAAGAATTAGAAGAGTTGTTGAATGAATTGTAATATGAAAAGCCCATGGACCATTGGAAAAGCACATGGACAACCTCCGTAGCCTAGTTGGTAAGACGTTTTGTCTCCCAGTTCGGAGGTAGCGGGTTCAAATCCCGTTGGGATCCAGATTTTTTTAAAGAAGGATTTCCGTCTGTTTTTCACTTATTGGTTGGAAGAGATTGCCACATGAAAATAAGCCCGTCAGGTTGTATTGTACACAACGAAGTGTAATATAATACAATACAACAATTTAAATAAATTTGTTAATCCTTTATTTAGGTACATTTCAACATATCCGATTTGACGATGCGGATAAACTGGAGAACTTGTCCGAGAAACAAGATTGTGTTTGACCCCACTTATCGGTCCTTGGAGTTCAGAACTACTGGAGTAGGTACGAACACGCATAAGTTGAGGTTTTGGCAATATTACAGCACGTGAAGAGTCAACACTCCTGCACGTCTAGTGTGTGCGAGTGTAGTTACCAGACAAACTATCGGAAATCGAGCCTCAACCTTTCGGGTCGGGAAGTCAAGCGTTTTACTCAACAGGGCACGGAAGTCGTCACACATGTATTCAAATAATATCAATTTCGGTTGAAATGGATGTTGCACAACATAATCTAAGTGTGTGGATACGTAATAAAATGCACTTGAGCTTGCTCTTTCAAAGATATGTGACATGAAGATATATAACATAATATTTATGTAAACATGGATATGGATTCAGGACTAATAAATTATGTAGAATGGAAGAGAACACTCTGAGGGGGTTGGGCCATATTCCGTGACTGAGAAACATGATTGAGGAAGCCCGATAAAAGTATAGTTGAACCAAGCACTAACAATTTTACTACATATATTATTATAAACTACTTATATTATTATAATATTATTATAAACAATCGATATTTTTTAAAATATAGGTAATTTAAACTCTCCCGATTTTTATGAAAGTTTATTAAAATATTAAGTGTTTAAAATTTTCGATAGTTCTGCTCTTTTTTGATGTATTTAAATGCATCAAAGATCTGCCACTGTACGGAGAAAGTCATTTTAGAGAACAATTCACAAATTAGATTTTTAATGTAATTTGTTTTTATTAAACACGGTTTATTCCACTTTTTATAACGGAATAACCCTACCAGTTTCAAGGTTTTCTCCTCATCATCAGGGGAGCACAAACAAGACTCAATCATGTGTGTGCTGTTGGAGCATAAACAAGACGACATTTTCTAGGAAATAATTGAAATTTTATTACAATCTTCTACACAAAATAAGCAGATATCAAAATTGTATACATATACCAGAAATCAAAGACACCACTAAATAATTCAAGTGCCGCTATCAGTGATACGTCAATGCATATTGTGTTATGCATCAATGCGTACATTCATCATTGTCCTTCTGCAAACATCGCAGCAGTGCCTAATAGAACAGGCGAACCGGCAATTTCCTCTAATTACATCTCCATTAGATAATACATCAAGTGGGCAATGCATTGTACTGCATCGATTGACAGTAAATCAACCCAAATACCGCACAGCGCCACCCACCCCTGGGATCACTCTCTACCTACCAAAAGAGGGGGAGGAAGTTGCGTCATTCGGGATGGATGCAAAGGGGTGGACAGCGACAAAGTAAGTTGTATTTTCAAAATTACAATTTTTAATAAATGTAAAGGCAATAATTTTAAGAATCTTATTATTATAAAAAAAAACTGAATAAAATAATTATATCAAATGTTTCGGATTTAAATTTGTGGAACTCCGTTTAACAATTTTCAATGAAAAATAACATAATATATACAAAATGCAATAAGCAAAATAAAATATTGTTGTTATAAATTACCAAAGGCTTAAAAAAATCACTCCAAGTAAAGATTTTTTCCTTGGGTCAATAGACCATACACACTTCCGATGAAACAATACACCAATTGTTTCATCGGAAGTGTGTATGGTCCTAAGCATAACTCTCGTAAAAAAACTGGGATCATTTCACTAGAAGACAACCTCAAGATAAGAGGAAGAAACACGTGTCACAAGAATTATTATAATAAATTGAATAATATAGTAATTTAAGATAGAGGGACAATGTATGGCTGAACATGAAAATAAGTGATTATGGATAACTGTGAACATGAAACTGATGTATTGAATAAGATGAAGAAGAGCATTCAAAGATGGTTGAGACATATGGAACGAATGCATGAAGAAATACTTACAAAACAAATAAAATACGTGTTAGAGAAAGACCAAGAAAAGTTTGGTTGGGTCAAGTAAACGATATTTAAAAAGAAAGAAACGTCAAGTCAGAGCAATCGTAGGAGTTGTAAATGTGTAGAAGAGACGAAGGATGTGTGTCAAGATTGAAAAGTAAAGCGATCTTTTCTCTCTGCCTACCTCGATAAGGAATTGCGTGATGGTATATTGGTATGTTATTCCTCTTATCGTTTTTTGAACCTGTTACAAATGTTTCTAATTCATATACCGAGGCGTTATCAGGCGCACTTTGAATTATTACAATAAACTACACTAAGGTCTTACTGATTTCACAAACGATTCAATACATTCTATGTTATTCTTCAATTATTGACCAATGATGATACATATATGTTGAACAAATTGATAAGATTTTTTTTTATATCTTCACTTTTTTATCTTAATTCACTGTCCGTCGTCGTACGTGATGGTAATTCAATCACTTGTATAAAGGTAAAAACTTTCTTAATGAACTCTTTAAAAGATCGGAATCAAAATGAAACCCCCGGGCGGAAAACAAACACCTTACTTGCTGTTTTCTTCAATCAACTTCTGTTTGCAAGTATAGGAAGTCACGGGGTAGTGAAGAAAAAAAAACATTAAATGCTAAAAGTGTGAAATTTTAAAAATATATGTAGTAAAAGCGAAACATGTATGCTAAAATTTAAAAATAGCATACCCCCCAACAGTCGTAGAAATTTTTCTTGAACCTCCCACTAAATTTGATTTATATTATCGAAGTTAAACATTTTATATAAAATATTTGAGTGTCATCGGTTTCTGAACGTTACTATAGAAATTCATAAGGTGCATGGTCGCGCGGTAACGCATTGGACGTCCATGCGGAAGGTCACCAGTTTGAGCTCCATGGCGTGCTACGCCCCTCGAATGACGCAGACATTTTTTTCGCTTAGTATTCGAGGGTTTACGGACCTATGACTTTGGTCATATCTATTCTTTCAAAAAAAGGGGGGAAAAACATGCCGGTGTGTTCCGATCGTCTCAATTCAGGTGTGCGACTGGATTCCGTATAGCAATGTAGTCGGTGAGTTTTCTGATGTACAACGGGTTATTCTTTTAAAAGAGGAGAAATAAATGAAGAAAACTCCACGGCACAACTTCGCTTTCCAATTGAGTTGACCTTGGAATGGCGAGGGGATCCTCGACTACGAGGCACAGCAACGACTACGGCTATATCAATAAACCTCTTTTCTTTGAAAATTCTAAAAAATAAAACCTTATTACATGATGTGCCACATTAGAAAAAGGGATTTTCTTAAATATCATTAGATCTGAAATAATATTTTCTTCTTTATTTCGTTTAATCCAGCTAATTAATCTCACGTACAGTGCACACACATAGATAAACGTAATAAAACAAGATTACTCTCCTCGTGAAACTGCTGTCAGCTATGTATCATATAGGAGATAATCCGGCAGACATTTCATTGTCTAATATTTGTGACGGATATAACTCCTCTAAGATGCCTCAACTGATATTTATAAGGGCAAGGCAATGTGACGATATCTTCGTAATATAATATAACAAGAATCGTCGCGGAAAAAATTGAAATCAATATATTTACTAAAAAAGTCAATCTTATATTTTATGGTGCAAACAAAAACCTTTTAGGAAAATCTGATTGATATTAAATTATTTTATGATATTACGAAAGGGGTAAAACAAGAATGTGTTATGTTACCCTGGGTATTAACTCAGAAAATCTGCAGCAGATTGGTAAGTTCTGTTATCTGGGCAGTATATTTATGTGTGATGAGTGAGTTGAAAGGGACATTGAAAGAAGAGTAGCGACAGGGAATAATGTAAATGGAGCACTTAACGTTATATACAACAACTGCGCAATATCAATAGCAGCAAAAATTACAATATATAATAGTGTTGGTATTCACCTTGATGTATGGAAGTGAAACGTGGACTTGGTAGAAAGATACGAGTAAGATTAATGCTATGGAGATGCGTGTACGAAATAACATTTGTGGAAAGTCAATTTTTGAAAAAAGGCGGAATGAAGAGATAAGAAATTATTGCATGGATAAAATTGAGTTTTAAGTTAAAATACGATATCAGCTTTGAGATGGTTTGGACAAACGGGGAGAATAAATCATATTGGAAGTGCAAGGTGTTCTTGGTAGAGGTGACTGAGGAAACTGGATCAAGTGAATCAGATTTAAACAAAAGGGAAATTGAGAATGTATAGTGGGGGAAAGTTCTATAATTGGATAGATAAATTTGGAGATCTGTTATCTCTGCCTGACTAAACAAATATATAGTGTAAATGTGAGTTAAATACATGATAGAGGAATACCAAAAAAGTGTGGTTGGATCATGAGAATGTGGTTTTGAAAGAAAGGAACCTTTAAGTCAAATAAATCGTATCAGTTGTATGAGAAGGTGTATGGATATAAAAGAGGTGAAAGATGTATGCCGCAATATGAGAGTTTGGCGCCCTCTGTTCTCTGCTTACCCCGACAGAGAAATGGCATGAAGGTTTATATGTTCGTACATTCGGATCTCTTCTTACATGCTTTTGGTGATATTTTTTCATTCAATATACGTAAAGCAATGTTTTCATTCAATACACGTAACGCAATGTTTTCATTCAATACACGTAAAGCAATGTTTTCATTCAATACACGTAAAGCAATGTTTTCACGGTATAAAAAGTACATTTTTGTAATATAATTCAAGCCTAATTTTCAATTAAAATAATACTGATTTTCATCCTCTTATTCGTCGATTGACTGATTATATACAGTGATGTGTTAGAGTGAACCTTGATGTATGGAAGCTAAGTGGATATTGAAAGAATAAGAGTAAAATAAATGCCGTAGAAATAGGTGATTTGCGTATATTAGAATATTGGAAAATGAACAAAAGTGAGAGAGGAAGGAGCACAATGTTTACTATAGCTGTCACGACGAACATCACGTGCTGGGAACTGGATTTATTGTGGCTAAGAAACTTAAACACCTCATTATTGATTTCATACCCATTGATGAACGAATGTGTACATTGCGAATGAGAGGCAAATTCTTCAACTACTCAATAATTAATGTACATGCTCCTACAGAGGAGAGTACAGACGATGATAAAGATGTGTGGTATGATAAATTGACAAGTGCCTATAACGGATACCCCCGCGGAGACATCAAGATCATCATTGGTGATCTAAATGCTAAAGTGGGAAATGATGACATATTCAAGCCAACTATTGGTGCCCATAGCCTACACCATGATAACAATGATAATGGCAACAGAGTTGTGGACTTTGCTGCCTCCCACAACATGGTCATTGGAGGTACAATTTTCCCACATAGGTCAATGCATAAAGCTACCTGGAAGTCACCAGATGGGACCACCTGTAACCAGATAGACCATATATTAATGGATGGCAGACACATATCAAACCTCCTAGACTCTAGGACATACCGTGGGGCAAATGTTGATTCTGACCACTATCTCGTAATTAACAAAATTAGAGCCAGAATATCAATGGCTAAACTGCACAAATCAACAAGATCCACTAAATTTAATACAGAAGCATTGAAAGACCGTGAGAAGCGTAACCAATATGTGGAAAAACTTAATGGAGAACTCGCTGAAGTGGATGGAACCCAAGAATTCAATAGTGTATGGGAAAAGTGCCAGACTATCGTCCAGAGAACTGCTGCTGAAATACTTGGATGTGTTGAATCTGGAAGGCCGGTTAACTGGTTCGATAATGAGTGCTCAGAGGTAACACAGAAGAAGAATGAGGCATATCACAGATTACAACAGCGGAATACCAGAGGCAATGCTGAGGAATACAAACGGAGAAGAAGGGATGAAAAGAAAATCCACAAGATGAAAAAGAAAGAGTGGGAACAGTCCCAGATTAGTGAGCTGGAAAACCTCAACTCACGGGGATTATGTAGACAGTTCTACCGGAGGATTAATCAGCAGCGCAAAGAGTATAAACCAAGGGTAACTGCCTGTAAAAACAGACATGGCGAAATTCTTAACGATACAGTGGATATCTTGAAACGGTGGGCCGAACACTTTGAGGAACTTCTTAATAACAACCATTCCGATGACATTGATACAGAGAATCCCTATGCTGAGGACGAAGAAAACATACCACCACCATGTCTAATGGAAGTAAAAACAGCCATAAAACACCTCAAAAATAATAAGTCTCCAGGACATGACGATATCCCTGGTGAGTTACTTAAGTACGGAGGAACTGAACTAACCACTATGATCCATACCATCGTGGAGAAAACATGGGACTCAGAAACTGTACCAGACAATTGGAGGACTGGAATCATATGCCCACTCCACAAAAAAGGTGATACAATGCAATGTGCCAACTACCGAGGAATTACCCTACTGAATGCATCATATAAGGTCTTTGCCGGTGTCCTGTTCTCCAGATTGCTGCCGTACGCTGAAGACCTGGTAGGCCAATATCAAAGCGGATATCGTCCGGGGAGATCCACTACAGACCAGATGTTCACTCTCCGTCAAATATTGGAAAAACCCTAGAGTATAATGTCGATACACACCACCTCTTTATCGATTTCAAAGCTGCATATGACAGCATTAACCGCTCTCAACTCTATGCGGCCATGAAGGACTTAGGTATTCCTAACAAGCTCATAAGGATGGTTAGACTCACTATGAACCAATCACAATGTAGAGTCCGGATTCAGAATGATATCTCAGAACCATTTTACACAATGAATGGACTGCGTCAAGGAGACGCACTAGCTTGTCTTCTTTTTAATATGGCTCTAGAGAAGTGTGTAAGAGAATCCGGAGTACAGACAAATGGGTCAATTTTCTACAAATCAAGCCAAATACTGGGCTACGCGGATGATATTGACATTATTGGTAGATCCCCACAAGCAATGATGGAGACATTTGTTCAGCTGGAGAGGGCCGCTAACAGAATGGGACTTCGCATCAACTCCGATAAGACCAAATATATGATAGCCACTAAAGCACCCCGTAATAACCAGACACCTACCACGATTAATATAAGTTCTCATACAATAGAACGTGTAAACACCTTCACCTACCTGGGATCCATAGTGACAAGTGTTAATGATGCATCTATCGAGATTAAACGTCGAATATTCATGGCAAATAGATGCTTCTTTGGTCTGAGAAAACACCTTATATCTCGGTTGTTGTCCAGAAGGACAAAACTTACCATTTACAAGACACTGCTACGACCTGTCCTCACATATGGGTCTGAATGCTGGGTATTGAGTAAGAAGAACGAATCTTCCCTTCTAATATTTGAAAGAAAAATACTCAGAAAAATATTCGGACCCATACAGGAAAATGGATCTTGGAGAGTGAGATATAATGAGGAGTTATACAGCATATACAAAGAGCCCAACATCATAAAATACATCAAAATTGGGAGGCTACGTTGGGCGGGGCATGTAGCAAATATGGGAGAAGAGGAAATGCCTAACAAAGTACTCTTCTCCAAGCCCCGAGGAAGACGTAGCGTGGGTAGACCGAGGCTTAGGTGGATGGATGGGGATCAGAATGATGCAAACGTGATTGGCATCAGGGGCTGGAGGAGTGCATCCCAGGATAGGGGGGAATGGCAGCGACTGCTGGAGGAGGCCGGGGCCCACAATGGGCTGTAGCGCCATTGATGATGATGATGATGAACAAAAACAACTATTTCAATGATAGGAAGCTTTTTTATTTGACATATTCCTTCTTTTTGTGGTTAGACGCTTTCATCTAAGCACAAATAGAAGGAACACGTTCTATTACTTATTTTTTAACAAGAATATTGGAAAAAAGTTAACTTTTCGATTGTTTGCTTCAACGTCCAGTGTTTTTTTTTCTCGCACATATATGGCCATTGCACTAACAGCAGTACTATATATGATTTGCTGGCTAATCTGCTTCGAGATTATCGCACTTTTTACTCGGCTCAAACCATATTATATCCAGTTTGTTTTGATCGAAATATGTCTTAATACTTTTTGATATATTAAATTTTAAGACATGCTCTAATTGAAAACACATTATTTCATGTCCATTACGTTTACATTTAATATCAAAATGTATTCCTCAAATGTAACCTACATATATGAGAATTGTTGTTCTTTCATCCTATCTAAAATTTGATTTCAATATTGTTAAAAAAAATTTTTTTTTGTGAGAGTAATTTAAAGAAGAACTATATTGCGGATCCTATTTTTAAAACAGTTTAACTTTTGTAACTTAAATAAAATGAAAATCAAGCTAACACCATTTCATTGAAGCTATAATCAACAGTATCGAAGCCAAAATTAATATCCAACATCATGAACAAGCCCACTTTTCTTGATTTCATTCCCACTAAGAATTCTGATATAATTTTAAGACTTTTTTCGCCGCAGTGATTAGGCCGATTTGATGATTGATATACTCGTATGCTTAAAAGATCATTATTATCGAGGTATTTCATTATTTGAAAGATCACTACTAGTTCTAATATCTTTGTTACCAAAAAAATATTTGATATGCGATGATAAGTATCTGTTAACTCAAGATTCATGCTTGTTTTTTTTAAAGAAATATGTGATTTTGCATTTCATAAAATAATTCACACTGGTCAACAAAGCTAACAAAATGAACTCACAATAGCATTTTTTAAAGAAACCAATTAGGAATACGATCCAAAGAACGTCATGTTTTGAGGCAAGAGAAAAAAACGATTTTAACTCCCTCATGGATAGTAGATGACAATAAAATACGTCAAAGGACACCAATGTCGCTTAGAGAGCGCCATCTGGCCATATAAGTGTTGTTAAATTTAACATTCAATTCTGAATACCTATTAGACACTGAATGGTTACATTCAGTTTATCAATGGCTGAACAATATTTTTCAAAATTGCTAGTCTTTCAGCAGAATTATAGACAAAATTAACATTTTCTCTATATTTTTTCTTTTCCATTTATATTCGATATTCGGAGAAATGTTTTAGAGAAAGATCTCAGCCATGTTTTTCAATTATGGATATTCATATTGAAATAAATTAAGAGCAATACTTATTCAACAAAACTGAGATTGTTTAATATGTATTTATTAGAGATTGCTCCTTGTGTAAACATTATCTTTTTGATTTAAGAAATACTCAATGGAGTTGTTTTGTTGGAATAAATAAAGTCATTTATATTTTACATACAATGAAATCATTACCGCATGACTCAGTAAGCTTGAAGTGTGGGAAATGATCGAAATTTGGTTTCGAAATGTAGAAATAAATTTTACAGATATTTATTTCAGCATCGAAACCAACAAACCACATTGAAAAAAAAATAATAAAAGCGCTGATATAAGAGAATGCCTGGGGTATTCAAATTATTTTTCATTTTAAATTATTCCGTTTAGTTTTTATTTGTGATAACTTCTTTAAGAGATATTATACCAATACTGAAATTTGCAATTTGATAATTTCATTTTCTATATTTAAATGTACTTTTTAAAAAAACTTAGGGGTGGCAAATTTTCGTTGTATAGCTAGAAAATAAATCATGCTTTTAATATCACTGACCCATTTTTAAGGTTGACCTAAAAACTCATATTGAAATAAGTAAGTTAAAATATTCAATATGAATTTCCCAACGTTTCACGCGTTTTATTAAAAAAAAAGTGATTAGGCTTTTCAAGTTTATGTTATATGAATATTCTCTTTTCAAAAATAAATAACATTTATTTTAGCTTGAAAATTGCAGTTAAAAAACTTTGTTTTATTAATTGGCATAAAAAATGGCAATTTTAAAATAGTCGGGGAAGTCAAAAAAATATATTTAGCAATAGAACATATGAAATGAGATAGGCATTAAATATATTTAGCAATAGAACATATGAAATGAGATAGTCATTAAATGAAAAATGAGATATTTAATGCTTATTGTTTTTTTTTATTTTTTATATAAAACAAAGTAAATTATTGTACAAACATTTGTCAAGGCTATACCTATATACAAATTTATGACTTAATTAATCTTAATTATATGTTATAATTTATGAACTAACTTAATCTTATTTTCCTACATGTCATTTTATTTTATTTATTCAATCTTAATATATGAGATCTTAGAAATAATTAACACCTACATACTACTTATAACTAGATAACAATTCTTACACTAATTATTCAGCAAAAACAAGTCCACTCGTTCAGGCTACTTGTATTCCATCACATTCACTCAGACCTTGGTCGTCCCAGCTAATGCATGAGTACAAATATTATTTCACAAAACAAAATTTACAACTGTTAAATTTATGTTCTTAATTTTTTTTTGCTTTTTTTCAACTTAGTACATTTAAGCAACGGCTACCTGTTCTTTTCTTTCAAACTAGAAAAAAATATATCGATCGACGGTACAGTAAAATATGTTATGATTTTTTCAAACTTTTACAACATAAATATTTGTATGCAACGAAAGTTTGGATATTTTATTTTTAAATTAAAAATATTCTCACTAAAATATCTACACGGGTAATGTAATGAAGATAAAAGAACTCCGTTCATAGTTTTCTTAAATTTCTTTTCTGAACATTTTTTTTATTATAATAAAAGTTGGATAATATTTACGAGACAGTTGATACACATAACGTTATCAAGATTAATCCTTAACTTTACTAGAAAAGTTTTCAAATATTCAAATTGACATTGAAAGAAAAACAAATCTCGTTTAACGTTGCACAAATTTGTAACGTAACAAGTTATTAACAAACTTAGATTAGAAACGATCAGTTTTCAGATTGGATTCCAATTAACTTTAGGTTTAACTTTCAAATTGGTTTGTCTTGATTTTATTTACAAAGTTAACTAACTTGATCTTAGAGTAAAATATAAAAACTTATTGAAATAAAAATCGTTTTGACAACAAAAATTGCCTAACTATGTATTTAAAACATGGAACGAGAATCTTAGTTTAAATAAATTAAAACTTAACATAAAAAAGTGGCCATTTAAGGTAAGTATTATTGAATGTATGAACGCAATTACGAAAATGTTGATCAATTAAATACAGGCACCTAGTATTCTCACGTAATCCTTTTCACCACAGAAAAAAGCGGTTTGGAAAACGTGGGTACAAAATGTACTCACAAGAAAAAGGAACTAAACCAGAAAGAAAAGAAATTTGATTCTAAGACGGAAAATGCAGCAAAGTTCAAAAGTGAGACAATAGTCCAACTAGGGATGGACCATTGAGCACCAATTATTTTTATTTTACTCGATTATATTTTTTTAAATATTGATAAACATTTTTTTTAACAAATTCAACATTGACTATTTAGGACATCCTTAAAATAAATTTTGGAGATGTAAACATTTTCGTGAAAAAAATTCCTAATATACTTAAGATAAGTTTTGATAATAAGGGAAAAAAACGTTTGTTGATATGTCTGGGTTTATGATTCTTAAGTTATGGACATAAAAAAATGTCTGTATATAGATTTGGATGTGATATTTATTGTATTTTGATTTTATAAAAAAACATATTACTTATTCACTAAAGGTAAAAAAATGTACGTTGAACTGAGCTAAGAGGGAGATATAGTATAATTACTTGTCAGTCTGTCTCAAAAAATACGAACTGAACGCCACCTAGGAGAATCTTTTTTTAAATTAATATAGTTTTTATCATATATAATACATGAAATATTATTTTATAAATAAAAATATTAAAGTCTATTTGTTTTGTTAAATATGTCACTTGAGTAGAAAAATAAGTGTTGTGTGTGGTAGAAATAAGTAGGTTATGTAATACTTCGTTCTATAATGGTGAAGAAAATCCAAATATGTTAACTAGCATTTCCTACAAGAACACAAGGTACGAGTATAGTACGAGTATAGTATTACAGCCACCAACATTCGAATGACTGGTATACGACTAGAAAACGTACCAAACTTAACATACTCGGGCAGCATCTCGGCATCGAACTCTTCTTTTAATGATGAGCTGAAGAGTTTCACTAGACGCAATATTTCCAAGTTGCCTTGCATAAATTGTTAAAGCGTTTTTGGGATGACACGAATTACAAAATAGCAATGTATGTTTAGTTTTAACCTACATCAATTGATATTTTTTGCATTTAGTTCCATGTTCGATGTAATTCTTTATAATAATTAATAAGTTATAATAACCAAACACTTAAATATTTATTTAAATTAATACTTATTTAACTTAAAGATATTAAAAAATGTTACTTGATGTATATTAGGACATTTGAATAGTTTCGATAGATAGTAACCCCTAGAACTAGAACCTGCAGTAATGACACGACGATTCGAAAAACAGAGAATGTTTTTGTATGTGATATGATACGAATACGTCTGGAGATTTTTTTCATGTCTACAAGAGAGTTTTAATATCCAAGCTTAATTTTTTGGGTAATTAAAATGTATTTTGTCCTCGGTGAGATAAAGTCAAAAGCCTAGTTCACTGGGGATACAAAAAAATTAAAGGCAAGACAAACCCAGAACTATTACATTTGTGTGTCCCAATTAAATTGCCTGTTTTTTTTTCGAAAATTGCGTGTCATGTGTAAATAAAATTTAAAACCTTTATCAAAAATATATAATATATAAATTTTTTTTTGTTATTCATTTATTAAAACTGTCAAATTCTATAAATCACGCTCAACTTTACCTGGAAATAATAGAAGAATGTGTTTTTATTTTGTAAGGTTTCTTAACTTATTCTATTTTAATGTGAAGTTAAAATCCATACCTTTAACCATTCAGGAATTTTACGAATTAAAGGAATAAATATTGAATAAAAATAAGGCATAATTTCAGTTGACAAAACTAACAGATTGAATAAAAAAATTTAATACATTTTAAAGGGTATTCGAATATTCCCAATTTTCAACCCTTACGTTGGTGTGGAGCTTAACTTTCAAGTTGGTGCAAGTACAAAGCATCCTAGATGACGACGATTCCCCGTCACTCGTTAGCGCGCTCGTATTGAGCGATAAGTCTGTTGCTCTTTTCGTTTCGAAAGCTTTTCAACTAACTGCAAGATGTTTTTTTTTTTTTCAAAAATATAACTTCGTTGAAAATTGATCTTCCACCTAACTGCTGTTAAAGAAGTTTGAACGATAACAAATCTTTATTTATTAAAACACAGATTAATCAATTTTTGTGTTAATGTTTTCTTGTTTTTTATGTTTTGCCACAAATATGTATTTTGTGGCGATTTGTTCAATTCTTGTTGAAGAAAAAAATAAAATAATTTATAGGGTGGATGGAATAAAATAAAACGAGTAATTTAATGCATTTTTTATTGCCGTATGAAATAGATTTTATCATAGAAAATAAGAACACCAGTATACGGTCGGACCAGTCGGACAAACGAGTATATTTAGAGATCCAAATTTTCGTATCATATGATATATACTACAAACGAATATTATTTCCTCTCTCTTCCTTTTCTCATGTATATTTAATAAATAAATATGTTGCTTACTACTTTTTTTATTACAAAAAATAAATTGAAGGTAATTTTTTTAATATTATAGTACAGAAATAAAAAAAAATATTCAATATCGTTAAGTTTTCAACGTTTATTCAAATTTAAAATACTTTTATTGCTGTCTCCACAACATTTGTGTATATCTCGAGTAACGTTTACCTATGAAACATTCTTTTATATAATAACTTCATGAAAAATCTTAAAAAATGTATCATCCGAAGAAGATTCTGGTTAAAAAACAAAATTCCAATAACTAGCCTATAAAGAATAACAATATATGTATTTAGTTTAATTAAAAAGTGAACCGAAGAGCTCATCTTTATTGGATGGAGAAACTTAAACTTTAAAAATATTTCGACACGTATTGTCGTTATTCAAAACATCTTAATACTTGTATACAAGTGTTATTTAAGTGTTATCCAAATATTATCACATGAGAAACGATACATTTTTAAGTGCTCTAAGAACCACCAGGATCGGAAATATAATACTACAACTAACATCAAGATACAACAGTTTGTGGACTTCGTATTTGGTGTCCGATGGACTGAATACGGGATATTGTATTGGAGAAGCCAAAGTAGGATAATTGCCTTCTGTACGGCAGGATACCCGATACAGCTACTACTAAAATTGTATATCTATGTAATCGCACATTGACCGACAGAGTCGATTCGATGTTTGAAAGAAGGGCCAAACTTTATTTTAATAAGTATTTATTTAACTTATACGTATCAATTTTTTTTTTTGATAACCGATAATTATTAATTTAAAACCTGAAATGAAACAAACAGATTATAACACGTTTTTATAATACCTAAATCAAATAAAAATAAACGGAACTGTATTATAAATAGCCTTATTTAAAATATAATCTTTATTACAGAATTGTTGGCATTTTTTTACGAAATTGAGAAAACAACGTCCTTGGCCTAGTTGGTAAGACGCCTGTCTTCCAGCACGGATATTGCGAGTTATATTCCTGAAGATACCCAATTTAAAAAAATGGATTTTAATTTGGTTTTCACTTACGGCATATACAACGAAATAAAACAAAATGTATGAATTAAAAACTTATATACCGTTTATTTTTTTGATTCAGTATCTTTCTACATAGGAGTCAAGTGCGTGTTTTTTTCTCAATAGTTTTCATGATATTAGTACATTTTTTATGTACGTCGATTTTTTATATATTCTTCGTTGGAACAACAATATTCTTTCGATAAAGTTACTTTATATAAAATAATCCAAATGCCTCCTGGTCGCGTAAAGTAAGCACTTGATGGCAGAACCATTTATGTGACAACTCCAGCTGATGAATACTCGATCTGACATTATTGACGGAGTTCCTTAACATTTTTTTCAGACTGCTTTGACCTAGTTTTACACGTATTTATTCGAAGAACTGAATTATGAGTTTTGTCTTTGTAAGTAAGAGTATTTCACAGCTTCACCGAGTTGCAGCATAAGTGATCATGACCTTTCATAGAACATGGAGCAAACCTACGAATTCCCTAAACATCCATATTTCCAACGAAGAGCACAAAGGCGCTTACATTCTGAGGTTTTAATTATTATAATGAAATTTTCCCATATCCGTTCAGATTTTACATTTCCAACGCTTTCCTTGATTTCTTACCACAGAAACATATGTTACTAAGATGATAGCCCAGATATTCAAACTCAATTACTATTTCAACATGGTGCATATAAAGAACGTTCTATTTTAATTAGTGTACCTGTTCGTTAATTTGTTGCTAAATTAATGAGTTTCTTAAAGATAATACGGTTTTTATTTTCAAAATTTTATTTATCAAAATTTAAAAATGTAAAATTTTTCTTTACTTAAATATTTAAAGGCTATAATTAAAATCTGGGAAAATTTAATTGAAACGCAAGGTAAACAATTTGTTAATTTCCTAAATCTGGTCCTGTTTCAATATGAAGTAAAGTTTAACGAACGATTCCCAATTGAAATAAGTACATGGTGTTCAGGGTTTAATTTATCATGAAAAATGGACGGTATCTCGTTACAAAATGACGCCATGAGCACATATTTACACTTGTTTGAATATGCTGAATAAATAAAATTGTGTTCATATATTGTTTGCTTCCTATATACGGTATAAAATTTATCATCGACTAAAATTTATGTGAAACGAAATACTGTTGAAAATTCAAAATAATTGAATAGCACGATAATGGTGTTAACAATATAGTACATCCTATGAAACCAGGGGAACAGAAGCTTGTCATGTCGAAATAACCTCTTATCTACTTAAAACGTTAACTAAGGCAGAAAAAAATAATTGTTTGTAAGTTTAGACCGGAGAAAATTAAATAATATGCAAACAATACTATTAAACGTTCATATTAAATAATGCCCTGTAACAATCTCATCGAACTAACTAAATAAGTGTCAATAAAGGATAGTAAAAAATCATTATCTAAAGAATGTTAAAAATCATGAACAAATAAAGAAGTAACATTTCAACAAAAACAAAAAAAAAACGACCTGGGAAAAAGAAAGATTTTTTATCGCTGATCGAAACGTGTCAATTTCTTAATGGCTCGAAAGTCTCTCTTTACACGCATTAAATGGCCACTCATAAAAAGAGAATTTTGAACTAGGAGAGATAATAAGAAATTTCTGCTTAATTCTTTATTAAACAATATATTGTTTAACAAGAATTAATTTTAAGGTGAGTAGTACACGTATCGAAAAATACATTTGTTGGTAAGTCATTTTTGACGACCTTCGTGCCCTAGTTGGTAAGACGCCTGTCTCCCAGCCCGGAGGATGCGGGTTCAAATTCCGCTGTAACTCTGATTTAAAAAAAAAGGATTCCAGTCTCGTTTTTATTTTAGGCCTCTTTTTCATATTTCTGGTTGGTTGGAAGATATAACCACATAGTAATAAGCCCGCTAGGTTGTACTGTATACAACAAAAGTGTAATACAATACAATTTTTAAAACTGAAAGCATTACGATTATGTTTTTACTTGCAATTGTTATAAACTGAATACCTGTATATAGAGCATGTATATTTAATAGTTTTCTTGTTCTTATTTGCCTTCATATCGTAAAAGAAATCTCTTTCACAATCCGTCAATCCCTTCATTTTACGACAGAGGATTTCAATACGCTGGTGGGGACATGGTGGTGTCCAATTACAGTGTACAGGTTGATACAAATATCGTTGTCTAATTTTTTGTACAAATAAATACATTTAAAAAATATTTAAAAACTATTTTACACATTTGTTTACAACAAACGATTTATATTTTTTTCTATTGTTTCTCAAAAATGAAAATGTCAAATAAGCGTCTCTGATCGCTATACTACATTGAGCTTTTTGACATTTCCGACCTCCTTGGTCTGTATCGGTTCTCGTTAAACCAAATTTACTTTTAAAATGATTCTAGTCTGGTTTTCACACAATGTATTTATGTGGTTGGTTGAACTCTTCTAATCTCTACTTCGTTGTATACAGTACAACCTGGCAATAAACCCGTCAGGTTGTACTGTATATGAGTACAATGAAATTATAATACAATATAACATTTCGACCGATATAGCGAATGTTGCCTTTTAGCTACTAAAGAGTCTGTTGCTGGTTTATGAATATTTCATTTTTAAAATGAGGTGCATGATTGCGTGGTTATGAGCTAAAAAGTTGAGTTGAAGGTCGGGGGTTGGAACAACATGGGTATTTTTTTCACTAAGTTTTCGAGGATGTAAATGGGTCTACGACTCGGGTTTATCTATTCTTGTTAATTTTTCCAAAAGAAGATTTAAAAAAAATAAGTTTCATGATAATAATAAGAGGACAATTTATCTAGCGCCGTTGAGAGAGCAAACTCTCCTCAAGGACACTGATTCAGGATTCGAACCCACCAATAAATTTTGATAAAACCTCCCAAAAAGGATTGTCTGTAAGTGCTTCCTAAAGCTACATAAGCCACCCATATCTCTGTCACTAGGCAGCTGACTATTCCGCACCACAGTGCCAGTAACGACAAATGTCGTTATTGGCACTGTGGTGTGGTAGTTTTATAAAAATACCCCGCCCAATTGGATCGATTGGGAACAATCAATTTATTTGATGAAAAATAAATTGACCTCAAATTTCAACTTCTCTCTGAAGGAACATTTCTCAGACACATATTCGAAAGATATAATGGAGACACTCCATTAAAAGACTCGAATGCAAAGAGATAAATTTTGAAATCGACCCATTCGCGACACTTAAACCAGTGTAGGTTTTCATAAGCGGACCAATATGGTAGTATTTATAACTACCATATACCAATCTAGCAGCTGCATTGAAAACAGACTGGAGTATAGAAATTTCTAAATCAGGCAAATCAGAATAAATAGAGTTACAGTAATCCAAATAGAGCTATAATAATAAGAGTTTTTATTAATCTTGTTGGAAGATATCGACGTCCAAAGTTTAGCTCTCTAAGACTATGGAAACCTGAAGAAACCGTTTATATAACCAATTTGTCTATCAAAGAAGATCTTACTGTCCAATAAGACACCAAAAAGTTTGATGCTGTCTTTTGTAAAGATACTAACACACAATAGTAAAACACTCGCTAACCGTATCGAGTATTGTTATTTGATGAACTCTTGTGCCACTTGACTTGGACCCAGTTTTTTAGGCACCATCGGGAGTTGAACCTGAAATTCTCAGGTGGAAGTGAAACGTCATACCAATTTAGTAACATAGGTCATCTACATTATATTATCTAATAATTATAACATTTGCACCGCTACTTGCAAAAGGAAACGGACCTGTTCACATCAGCTTATTGCATTTACTTACAAAAGGCGAGTGAAGAGATTATGTGGGCGAACCTATATACATGTATGCAAAAAGGATCCAATGCACATTTTACCTGTTTTGAGATCTTTGATGAAAAACATCTTCGCTTTTTTTCCCCACCAACGCTCTTTAATATTTCGGCATCAACAATTCTGATATAGTATAGAATATAACACAAATGTGGAAAAATAAAAGTGCATATATATTTTTTTGTTTTTTTTTAATTAACTCATGGCACATTTTAAACTAAGATTAATCGAAATTTTTCTTACATAAGATACGAGTTTAAGCGATAAAATAATAAAACATTTGGTTATTTTTTTTCAAACCCATATATGAAAAACGCCATGTAGTAGAAGTACTGTGAATATATTGAAATAAGGAAAAAAATCCTTATAAAATATCTTGTTTTTGTCTTTATTGCATAAGTGCCTCCTCTTGCAGGAGTTTTGGCAATGGACCATAAAGTTTTTTGAAATAGGGTATTTAATGTGATTAGTTATCCCTTTGTCAGGCTATCCTTGTGATTGAGTGATTCCTTTACGTAAATACTAACGTTTAGACCACGCACGCCTCCACATTTATGCCAAATAGAGAACAATTTGTTTTTTATACTAAATATTGGTTTGAATATGTCAAAAAATCCTACTTGCTATATTAGACCCAGGATATATTCATAAAGAATGTTTTGCTTTTCTTAGAACTTTGATCGGTATGCGTTGTTTATATATAATTAAAATATCTAAAAACCAATATTAGACACAAACACATAAAGCTTGACACATTGAAAAATGAGTGCTTTAATATTTCAAAAAGAATTATGTATTTATTCCCTTTAGAACTGTAATTTGTACATTTATACAGTATATGAAACTAATGAATCTGTTGAATGAATTATTAAAAGGTGTACTGAATTTACGTTCTTGTCGCCTTTGTACTGTATTGTATAACACTTTCATTATATGCAGTTCAATCTGGCGGGCTTATTACCATATGTAGTTTTTTCCAAGAAGCTAGAAAGGTGTTAATGAACCTTAAACGTAAACCAATCTTTAACCTTGAGTGAATCACCATTAAAAAAATCGGTTTCAACTGGAATCAAGCCCACAACCCCTAGGCTGGAAGACAAGCGTCTTACCAACTATAACACGGAGGTCATCGTTTAAAAAAATTAATCAGATTTGTGCTCCATTTATATTAATTGGATGTGGGTATTTTGAACAAATTCGTAAAAATATCAGTGATACAGTTTAATGAAAATAAAAGTAAATATGGTTTCCTAATCCCACCGTATGAAAATTTACTGTACTTATAGTATAATAGTCAAGCTATCAACATTGTTTGTAAGCTACTTAGTGTGTCTTTTAATTTATTGATTTGCATTTGAGATAAAATAACCACATTTTGCAGTCATGTGTAAGTAAAGGCGGTTGATTTTATATATATTTTTTTTTGTTCATGATCTTTTCAAATAATATTTTTTCATAGACAACCGATGATTATAGTTGGAAACTTTTTGCACGATTTGCTCATAAAATTGCAGAATCATTATGTGTGCCAACAGCGGGCCGAGTGGACAGTGCCGCACACATCCTCCGCCCCTTCCGGTTCCGCTTCTTCCTGTATTACAACGACCCTATTCTGGTGTGTCTTTATGTTGGGGAGAGCCAGGAAATATTTTTCAAAATGAACACTAAGAGTGTCCTTCTTTTCAAATACATGGGGAAAATAAAGATGATTGTTATATTTTTATATAAAAAGTCCCATTTTGTATTTATTTCTTTTGCATGAAAAAAAAAACAGAAAAGGAGACCAACAAATATAAACATCGCTTTTTAAATTATGTTTTTTCCATGCGTTTCATATCTCAGTTAGATCACTAAAACGTTAACACGTTTGAAGTAATCTTATTTCAATCTTTTTCTATGTCAAAATATCCAAATATTTTTCGACTGTTGCAATGTCCTCGATTTTATTGATACTGTTTTAAAAAATATATTTCTGATATGAAAAGTATTGAGTTGATGCGGAAATATTTTGAGTATTCTTGAAACATACGTTTTATGAAATTTTGTTTAAATTGTTTTTCTTTAAATAGCGCAGGTCAATGGATTTCAATTTCTTGAATATATCGATGTAAAATTTATGCGCAAATCTTACTTAAAAATATACTGAATTTATATTATCCAAAATTTAAAAACAGCATATAAGCACCTCGTTCACCAATCAATATGTAAATATATTCAGCTGATTCAATTCATGTTTTTTTGGTAAAATTAAGCCATTAAAATGTTTTTTTTTGGAATAAGAGCAATTCCTGGAATTTAGCAATGGTTTCGAATTTTACTTTCTAAAACTCCATAATAGCACATTTAAAAATAAAATTACTTCAATTCGTGTGATACAGGTATCTGTCGTTGTCTCTAGGCTCAGCATTTGGTATAAATACAGCCTCGAAATAGGAGGAAACACGTGTTTCGGAGATAAATTTAATTAGTGTTATAACAAAGCATTTTTTATGAAATATGTACCTTGACTTTGGTTATATTTATTTTAAAAGAAATAAATCATTGCAAAATGAAATAATAGGGTGTTCAGGAAGGACATAGCGTCAAATTTTCTGAACACAATAAGCCTAATTCGTCTTCTGTACATTCATACATCTCAAGAAACTAATTATAAAAAAAAGCCATATCTAAGGTCTGGTTACTTTTTTCCACCCTGTGGAATTGGATTCGATTCCCGAGGGTGAGAAATACGTTAGAAAAAAGTTACAGTATGATAAAAATTCCAGTACGATAAAAGTTCCAGTATGATAACAGTTCCAGTATGATAAAAGTTCCAGTGTGATAAAAAATCCAGTATGATAAAAAATATCATCTGGTAACCATTTTGTTTTTAGACGTGTTCGAGTGTTGTTGTTTCTGCACGTTTGGTAGTTTGGCTAATACGTACGATAATGAACTATAATTTGTGTGACGAATTGAACGGTCCATAATTTTAATTGGGCTTAAAATAATGATTCCTACCAAAAGTTTTTAAACATGTCCTACTAAGAATAAATAAAAAAAAATGTTTTTTTAATTTAAATTTAACGCATATGCATAGTTGATAAAATGGCTATTTTTCAGTTTGAAAGTTGTTCGATTCCTGTGGGTAACCATAGTTTTAAGTTAGCTTAGTTTTCACTTCAGACCTCTTTTGCATCTTTTTTTATCGGTTTTAAGAAATACACCCTTCTTCTTCTAGATCTTGCGATCTATTAAAACAGGATTTCAATTTTGGTCCTGTGACGAAGATGCCCAACTTTCTCTCCATCTCTTTGGTGGACGTCCCGGTGGTCGACGACCCTCTGGAATCTCGTGATTACAATCTTAGGTATTCTCGCGGGGTCCATCCTCTCAACGTGGTCCCTCTGCCTACATGTCCTCAATGTTACAACTTCTGCTGATTTCCTAATTAGGTATCCTATCTCTAAGTGTTCTACCTACGATATGCCGTAGTGTTTTCATTTATGTTGTTCTAAGGGGGTGTTTCGTTCTTACAGAGTCTGCTCTTGCTTCGATTCCGTAGGTCATAACAGGTCTTATGCACGTTTTGTATATTCTGGCTTTGCCTTCCACCAACATGTGTTTATTGCCCCAAACAGTGTTCCTCAGGCATCCGGAGATAACTGCTGCTTGCATCCGGAGATAAATACGCCCGTTACGTTATATTGTTTACAACGAAATAGTAGTAAAACAAAAATACATTTTATTTCTTTTAAAACCTCTATTTACAAGGAATAATATTGTTATAAAATCTTATTTTTAATTATAACGTATTGAATATATAATAAAATACTATTCTTAGAAAAAAGAACTGGAAACAATAATAATTGCTTGATTGTCCGCTTGAATTGCTTTAGATCAACGTTCATTACACGAATGGAATTCCGTAAAGACAAAGGGCGTCATTCTAATTGGCTTCTCTATGTGGTATGGTGCATTCATTTTCTCGTTAGTAACTCCTGGATGCAACCATGCGCAATATGCATAGTGCACGGTAACCTAGGCTATTGTTAGTATAGCGGTGAATGTGTAATCCCATGTGATGATCAGCCATGCGTGCCAATTGGAAATTGCAAGCCATTTTCTGAATTTGAAAAGTTTGATTACAACTTTACAAAGCTAAAATATATTTTTTAAACATAGTGTTGATAGTTTTAAACCAATTTATTCGAAAATTCCAATTTATTCGTCGCCTGGTTTATATACAAAGGGAATTTAATAAAAATATAAACGTATTTTAAAGTATACATTTGATGTTAATACGTTTATGCAAGCTACTTAGGGATATTTTAAAACACTAAATTGAATTATTCAAAACATTTTAGTTGGTATGACGCCTGTTTTCCGACCCGGGGGTTGCGAGTTTGATTCCCTTTAGTATCCATTTTTTTTTTCAAATACGGTTCCTGTCTAGTTTTCACTGAAGGTCTCTTTAATATCTTTATTTATTTGACACTTTTATTGCAAATAAAATCTGGCAGGCTTATTGCCAGGCGGCAATCTCTTCCAAACAACCAGACAAAAGTTAAAGACGCAAGTTACGTGGTCGCATAAATCATTCAATTGACTATCCATCCCCACGAAATCAATAAACACATACGTGAGCATATACCCACGAACCTCACAAAGACGGACAATCACCCGAACATTTTTTTTCATATAAAGTGACATGTCATCAATCAAAAGGAAAGGAAGGGATGGTGGAGAGAAAGGAAAAGAAAAATCAGGAAGGAAACACATTATTTTACTGACTAGAAATTAAGAGTTTTTTCAGTCGCTTCTTAAAGCATGCCAAGGACGGAGCGAGTCTTATATTGGTTTGTAACTGATTCTAGAGTCTCAGTGCATGGACAGTAAAGGACGACGTAAAAAAAGAGGAGCGGTGAACTGGAAAGGCAAATAGACAATCTCTGTTTGAGCGTAGCGCTAATCCACGATTGGAAAGACGCTGAAAATTTTCGGCGAGATAAGAGGGGGTGGCAGGACAGTTAAGGATATTATACAATAGAGACGGTATGTGAATTTGACGTCTATTTCTAACATTCAACCAGTTCAATGCCTTCTGGTATGAAGTTATATGATCGTACTTTTGTAGGTTGAAACTAAATCTTAGACACACATTTGGAAGACGCTGTAATTTGTCCAGCTCTTCCTCTGTAACGTCCAAGCAACAGACGTCCACATAGTTCAGAATTGGAAAGAGCAGAGATAGTACTAGTAAAATTTTTGTTTTCTATAGGTAGGAATATTTGTAACACTTTAAGGGAATGAAGGTTGAAGTAGATCCTTCGGCTTACCTCATTTATTTGATCTCGTCATGAGAGAATGTTATCTATTAGCACTCCTAGGTTTTTAACAGTTTTATGCAAAGGTATGATAGAGCCATTAAGTAATATTGGAGGAAGTAAGTCAGTGTTGAATATACCGAGAAGCTGGGGCGGCCAATGAGGATCGCTTGAGACTTCGTAGGATTTAGATCAATTGCACTCCGAGATCGATTGCAGATCCGCTTTTAAATTGTTCAAAGCCGTGTGAAAGAAATTTGGATCAAAATGAATATATATCTGCAGGTCATCCGCACACAGATGATAAAAACATTTAAGAGATGAGGTTATTGGGTTGATGAATGTAGAAAAAAAGGAGTGCAGAGACAATTCCACCTTGGGGAACGCCTGCAGAGAGATCAGTCCATTCAGATATACTCTCTTGGTATTTACAAGATTGTTGTCTTCCCTTTAAATAGCTCGTAAACCAGACAATGACCGATTCAGAGAATCGTAATGAACGCATTCGAATCATAAGCAGATCAAAGTCTACAGTATTGAATGCAGTGCTAAAATCCAATAGACATAACAGCTGCTTCCACGTCTCCCATTATCCGTAATCTTGGCCAGTGCGGTAGTAGTACTATGCTCCTGGTTTTTTTCTGGTTTGTTTAAAAATATTGACTCATTGAAAATAGCCTAAAGGTTGTATTGTGTGCAGAATAAAATCATTACTACAATACTTAAGGTTTATTACCTAATACATATACATTACAAAATTTATTATTTGGAGTTTTTTGTTTTAAAATGTTCGACTTAAAAAAAATTGTTGCAGAACAACGTATTACTCAAATGATAAGCTTAAACTCTTTTTTATAAGCGAATTTCATGATTTTACTTTGGGTTTGCACATTGTCATCTGAGTGTAGTAGTATATAAAAAGGTTACTGAATTTAGATTTTTTAACGGATTTTTACCCAAACTTTGGTATTCCCACCCAGTCATCCATGATGAGTTAATAACATTAATTGATAATTCATAATATGTTCTAGAAGCGCAAACACATCGAAATCGGGAATTATAATTTGTATTTGTGATAAAACGTTTCACTTCTAATAACATTAATTGAGAATACAGTGTATATTCTAGAAGCGCAAACACATCGAAATTTGAAATTACAATTTGTATTCCTGATAAAAGGTTTCACTCCTTATAACATTAATTGAGCATACAGAATACGTTCTAGAAGCGCAATCACATCGAAATTTGGAATTTAAATTTTACAATTTTCGTTCCTGATCATAGATTTCAATTTTCTTGATTTTTGGCGTCGATAAACCACACACTTCCGACAAAACATGTCACCAGTTTGACCTAAGAATTGCTCTCGTATCAAGCCGGAACCATTCCGCATAAAAAGACATGACATAGGAGGTATGAACAGATGTATCGCGGGGAAAATGAATCAGGAGCTATTGGAAACTATAACAAGAAATTTTATAATATTTTTTATTAAAACATAGTTAAATTCAACTAATTATGTAAACAATATTTAATGCATTTAAATTTTTTTTGTTCATTTAACAAATTCAGGCACCTAATAATGTATAATACAATAATAAATAAATTAACGTAACATACACAACTCTGCATATAAAAGTTTCACCAAGAACATGTAACTAATCATTTGGAAAAATCGGGAAGCGTTTCGAGTAGCCGTTCTTGGCCGTCTTTCAGCAATTTTAAATTTTAAATTAATGAAGATAAAAATAGTTATGGAAGGTTGCTCTGATAACTTAGTGCCTTTAATATTCATTTAACGGATAAATAAAACATAATAATTTTTATAACTGCGTGGATGAGGAAAAGGGACTCATATAAGATCAATAAATTAATGATTTTGATATGTGAGAATACATTACAATATATACGAGTAGAATAAGATACAGTTTACTCGCATACTGATAAAGTTATAAGAGATGAACGTGAATTACGGATGATGTTTTTAGCAGGATGAAAAATTGTTTTCTGAAGTGGTTTGTTCATAGCAAACTTACAGGTGATGAAAAGCTGAAAAATAAATCAATAAGCTGAAAAATAAATCAATAATAATAACAAAACTGATTGTAAGGGTGGAAACAAATAGAATACCGAGAAAAGTATTGTGGGATAAAATTACAAAGTTTTCAATAATATGGTTACACAAATGACAAACATAAAGATAACAAAATGTTTAAAAAAAGGTAAAGAGTAAAACAAATAAAAAGAGTTGTATGAAAATATGTATAGATGTAGGAGAAGCGTAGAATGTCGTGATAAAAAAGTGTTGTGTACTTTGTCCTTGCTGCCTGCCGGTGTGATAATATTTTATATTTGTTTGTTATGCTCTAATACTCCAAATAATGTTAAACATGTCTGTTCGAAATTAATTTTGATAGATGTTTTATTATTGATGCGTATCTTTTTTAGAATTTATTCTCAATTTTAAAAATAAGTCTATTTGACCTGTTTTATGAATTTTTTTATCCGTGTATGAATAAGCTTTCACTAGACAATAGTTAGCTATCGTTGATAAACAACCACTTTCCACGCCCTTGTGATGATTTTGAAAGGGAAAGTCTCGATTCATGAAAATTTGATGAAATAAAATAAAGTGTTTCGTTCAATAAATTATTCTTGTCGAGCAATCAACGTCACTATTTTATTAGTCACGATATAAATCATTCATGAAAAGTATTGTTGAAGGCGCACAATTTTGCTTTGAACATTTTGATAGGAAAATACATTATCCTTTGTTGATAATTCGTTAAATTGAAATTAATTACTAAACGAGGGCCACAACAATGTCCGTTTTTGTTTATCCTCTATTGAGTATATTCTCGGGAAAAATCTCTTTTATTCTCGGAGATTTTCACGCATAACGAGATTCGAGCGTAATAAAAGGCCATAAAACAACATTTCGGGGTAGATTTTTCACCCCCTTGTCAAACAATTTACTACATTTATAGGATCTCCAGGCTTTATTTTAACGAATCCTTTAAGAATAAACATTTTCTGTTTTATTGTATCTTATTCAAATTTATTTTCTCTCCATCCTCTATCCTTTTTGTTACCGTGAAAATATCTTTGGCCCCATCACGTACCATATATTTTTGATGTGAAGTGTTTTTGAGGTGAAAATGACAAGGTTAACGGTTTCACATTTTAGTAACAAAAAGGGTCTTTTCAAATATGTTTAAAGATTTGTTCTTTTAGTATTTTCACAAAAGAAATACTTTAAATTATAAACATGTAACTTGTATAACGCTG
>CATKWJ010000922.1:0-26207 GCA_949825065.1 Odontocerum albicorne
AAATTAACTATTACTCGTAAGAGTTTATATTTACATATCTTGTTGGAAGACATTGGCGTACAAATTTAAACTTTCTCAGACTTTAGAAGCCCGAAAAGCTGACAGTCTTTCTTCACTTCAGACTTCATAATCTAGGCCAACCCATTCATCTTCAGATTGAATCACTGAGCAAACTTTTTTCGCGGATTCTTGGTCTATTGTGACTCAATCATTAATTATCAGCGTTTTCATTCCAATGTTGGGCACATGTCTCTTCTTTGTATCGAAACGTAACTATACTAAGGTGTTAGTCAATCTAAATACGAGTTTTTTATTTTAATAACGTTAATTGAAAAAAAAATGCAATGCTTAAGATGAAGAAATGAGCATTAAGATGATTCGACCACAAAGAAAGATGGAAGATTTACAAAAATAATATATAATAAATATAAGCAGTATAGAAGGTAAAATAAATTTGGAAATATGTACTAGAAAAATAGTGCCTAATGAATCAAATTCTAAAAGAGAGAAAAACCTTTATAATAGGAGAGTATGCATAACGAAGTCTATGAACATGCCAGAAGCGAAATATTTGTACCAGGAAAGAGTGAAGTATCATTTAAACCTAGTATATCAGGCTATCCCAATAGGAGGTATAGCGTATCATTTGCTATGGTATGAAGTTAAATAATATTGTGTTGTTAAATAATATAATATGAAGAGATGTCGTATGGAATATTCATTTTTATTCCTTCGTACGGTTAAATCCTCCTCCATTGATACAAAGCAAAGATACAAAGCTTCAAGTTCTCAAAAAAAAGTATTATTATTATTACACATGAAAATAAATATACACAATTTGCGAAAAAACAACAGGTAATTTGATTTGGACATACAATTTTAATGGATCTGGGTTTGTTGCCTTTCATTTGTCGTATCCCCAGTAAACTAGGCTTTTGCCTGTATCTCACTGAGGATATTTAGCATGAAAAAATAAATCGATACTTCTTTCCGATTTTTTACACAAAAACTAAACCCCGTTGCACGCTCTCATCAACCTGACAAACAGTGACACTCAACTACAACTGGAAACATCTTGCGAAATTCAACTCCTCACACATCATCACTCCAGAAAGACCAAAAATATTCATCCCACAATATACCGCTCACAATCATAAGAATAAAAATTAAAACAAAAAAATACACAGAAACACAAATACAAAAAAAAAAACAAAATTAAAACATGGAGAAACCCACCCTCACGAGCTCACACAAATCTTTCCCACTCTTCATTCGTCATTCATCATTCATCCTGTATGATTATTACAATCGAATATTTAGTGTTAGTATCGAAAACTTTGTATTGCTCATATTATATATGAATATCATGACTTCCATCTCATTCCATCTCTACACTTCCTGATTCGGAGTGCAGCCGTTAAGAGTAGTCTTTTAATTTTCCTTTTCTCGGTCGGTTCTATCCATTAGAGATCTTCGTCTTGTGTAACGTCCTTCCATACCTCCGTTAACCACAAACTTTTCCGAAGTTTCTTCTTAGCTCCAAAAAACTAGACAATTTATCATAGGCAATCTGTCAGCAGCAATCAGATATTTCGGGATAGATACATTAAATCAGTAGTGTTTATTTTTTCCATTTCACGACGACCTTGTTGATAAATAAAAAAAACTAATAAATTTGTGGGGTGGGTAAACAAACTTGTTTTTCAACACAGTTTCTTATATCTTGGAATCATTCTTACATACACGTACCATTATTTCTTGTTCCACGTTGAGTTTTGAGCGATATTTTGTTTATATTACTCTATAAATCTATCGCTAAAAACCCAGTTTCATAGAGATAAATCGTCGGAAACGAAACGAGAATTTGCTTAGCTATAGCAGTCATCGAAGGATACGTGTTCTTTTTTTTTTTAGGCCCTAAGTGTTAACCAGACTGGAATCCTATTTTAAAAAAATCTGGGTTCCAACGGGGATCGAACCCGCAACCTCTGGATCGGCAGACACGTGTCTTACCACCAGGCCACGAAGGTCGTTCTTGACTGATATCCAAAACTCAACCAATTCCATATTGTCAATTTTCGTTTTGAAACAGCTTAACTAAATTCGTGACGTGTCGGTTAAATGTCGCTTTATATCATTGTGACCGTGCACCAGCGCAATGAATTTAAGAATGGAATTTTTAAAATTTTCGAATTTCCCGTGGAATTAGTCGCGGCACCCCGATGCGTCTCAGCGCATATTTTGAAAACTTCTTCATTAAACGTAGTCATTTTTATAAATATAATAAGGAAAGCAAACCGCTTCCCAGTTCTGTTCAGTTCAGTAAAAGAACAATCAAAAGTATGAGGAAACGGTGGGAGATATAATATATAGTATATTGAGGTGGTTCATAATTACTTCACGAGAAGTCGCGATGACTTTCGTCTCCCAAAAACCAAACGACAAAAAATCAAAGTACTTAATTTATAATACAAAGGTTTCAAATTGTTTAACGAAATGATAAAAAGTATACAATATGTTGAGAGAATTCAGACTTGCGTTGCCAATATATTTTATATGTTGAGGATAGATTTAAGTATTGTTGAATTTAACATTTTAAAAAGTTCTCCGATATAAACTGATAAATTGTTAATTGGAATAAAATTAATTATAATTACTTTAACGTAAGGGTAAAAATATAAAGTTTTTGCTTTATTTATCATTCAAATTCAAATTTTTTCCAAATCATTTTCATTATTTAAAAAGGTACCTCTTAAAACATAAAACGATTTCTTGAATAAAATCAACTTTTTTTTGAAGTGTTAAAATAAAAAAAAGTAGCGGAATGTTTTTAATCTCAGCCATCCCGCCCCGCTCCTGAGTTCTAGCACAGCCGTAGAGGGCTGTCCCTTTTATAAGTAATGTTAACGTACTTCCACAAGGCGGAATAGTACAGAGGTGGCGTTGCGTAATGGGCATTGTTCCTTGAATATTGTACTCATTTGCTGTGAGCGCCGCTTCACGTATTCATAGTTTCGCAGATTACCATCTTAGCAGCATTAATTCATAACATCCATGCCGTGTTTTGCAATTTTGTGTAAAGAGAACTTGATGTCTATAGAATCTGCTAAGCAGAAATCGACAACCTTTTTCGAACCATTTATTAAGTTAATTAGCGTTTTGATAATTATAAATTATCTTTTATTAAATGTAGAATTAGGAAATGATTATTGAGATGGTTTAGCCGTCTTGAAATAATTAGTTTAAAATTAATGGAGATCGAGGAAAAGGACAAAAGGGGGAAGGAAATAGTTGGATACATTTCAACTGAGAGAGAGATAAGACAAATTACAAATATAAGAGCATTTATGATGAGCTTTCCATATAAATGTGAAAGAGGCAAAATCTCTACATTAATAAAAATAAGGGTGTGGAGATCAATCTAAGACCAGAAGTAAAAAAACGTTCGATTCCACCACCATCCACGTTGTTATAGAGGTCAAAATAAGTATCATAAAGTGGTTTAAGGCAGTGTTCCCCAACCGGTGGTCCGCGGCCCGGTGCCGGGCCGCAAACAGTATGCCAAATTTCAAGAAATTTGCCATGCAAAAATATTGAATATAGGATTTTCATCCATGTTCTCAATAAAATCGAAACAAAGGAATATACTGGACGTGAATGCAGCACTTCATCTGTCAGACAGCACTGCAGCCAAGAATATCCAATATATTAGCAAAGATGCAACACAGGTTTCGCATTAGTGTGTTGAAAAAAACCCCATGGTTTTTGTTCAATTTTAATTGTATCAGACAATGTTACAATTAAAATTGTTTAACTGTATATTTGTCAATTATAGTTTATATATGTCCATCTGTCACAATATAAGATTAAAAAAATATTAAATAAAAAAACCATTTTTATTTCAGTATTAGTGGTCCGCGATTTTTTTTTTCTTTTTTTACCGGTCCACAGGTCTAAAAAGGTTGGGGAACACTGGTTTAAGGCCTGGAGTTCAAACAGCCCGGCAAGTTGCCAGTACTTTCAAAACAAAACTATAATTTGATGCCACTAGATCGGATTAGCCAATGGATCTGAAGAGATCGGACATAAGAATTTTCTCTACTCTAACATCAAGTTTTAATCAGTGATTTTGAAGAAAATAAAGAAAGAGCCTTCAAAGCAAATGTTATGTGCCACGTGTTGGTGACCTGTGACGTATCCAGTGTCTTATCTGCATAACATACGAGTAAGTGGTCTGCCTACTCACTCCTTAGCGCCAGCATACGAGTACGGAGCCACTGACCCAGTGTCCAACGTGGTGGCGTTTAGCGGGCACTATTAACTCCTTCATTTGATCCGTCCATCTTGTAGAAGATCTTCTTCTATCTCGCTTTTCGTAAACTGTCTCCACGATCTATCATATTTTAAATATGTTGAAATTATCTAAAATATTTTAGGAATTTTGATACGATCTAACAGATTTTAGATATTTTGATAAGATCTAACATCGTATAGATATTTTGATATGATCTAACATATTTTGATATGTTCTTACATATATAAGGTATCTTAATATGATCTTACATATTCTTGGTATTTTGATATGATATATTTTGATAACATAGTTTATGAATTTTGATATCATCTAACAACATATTTAGGGTATTTTGATACGATCTAACATATTTTAGATGTTTTAATGTGATCTAACATATTTCAGGTATTTTAATATGATCTAACACATTTTAGATATTTTGATAAGATCTACCATATTTTGATATGATCTAACATACTCGTATTTAAGGTATTTTGATACGATCTAACATATTTTCGATGTTTTAATGTGATCTAACATATTTCAGGTATTTTAATATGATCTAACACATTTTAGATATTTTGATAAGATCTACCATATTTCGATATGATCTAACATACTCGTATTTAAGGTATTTTGATATGATCTGACATATTTTAGATGTTTTAATGTGATCTAACATATTTTAGATATTTTAATATGATCTAACACATTTTTGATATTGTGATATGATCTAAGATATTTTAAATATTTTTATTTAATATCACCATAAGTATTATTTTACAATTATCTTTAACTGCGAAAAAAATTACCGTCCTCCAATCTCAATAAAACTGTGTTTGAGGCGCGTCAGTGTTTTTGATTAAATCACTTAAATCTTATTTATTATGCAAGCAATAAAACACAATATCCATAATTGCTTTGAACTCATTAACAGAAATGAGTTTTGATAAAAAAAATCTCATGAGAATTTGTAATAACACGATACAAGGCTAAGAAATAATCGCTTAAAATTAAAAAAAAAACACGAGATGTAAGGAAACGTTACATTAACTGAACATATTTTTTTCCATGATGATTGAACTTAAAAAAATCATCAAAACGTATTGTAATTTTAATCAAAATTAGTTAATAAAGTAAACAATAATTACTTTTCCTATAATCCTGATTCTTATAATCCCTTATCCAATAACCCCGATTCCTATAATTCCTTTTCCAATAACCCCGATTCCTTTTCCAATAATCCCGATTCCTATACCATAATTCCTTTACCAATAGACCCGATTCCTATAATTCCTTTTCCAATTAAGCCGATTCCTATAAGCCTTTTTCCAATAACCCCGATTCCTATCATTCCTTTTCCAACTACCCCGATTCCTATAATTCATTTTTTAATACTCGTATATCAGACAAATATTTTCAATATTTGTAGAGTAAACAAAAAAAAAATCATGTTCGTTGATGGTGACGACCTCCATGCCTAGTTGGTAAGTCGCCTGGATTTCTGTATTTGAGCGCTGTGGGTTCGATTCCCGTTGAAACCCAGATTGTTCAAAAAAGATTCTAGTCTAGTTCTCACTTAAGGCCTCTGTAACATAATTCTGGCTTGTTGTAAGAGATTGTCACATGGCAATAATTCCTTCAGGTTACTCTGTATACGAAGAAAGTGTAATATATTATAAAATACATATTTATATTTAATACCTTATTTTATAGTGAATAATATTTGAGGTGCAAGGTCGCGCGGTAACGCGCTGAACTTCCGTGCGGAAGGTCGTCGGTTCGAGCTTCGCGCTGTGCTACTCCCCTCGAACGACAAAGGCACTTTTTCCACCTAGTGTTCGAGGGTATAAGGGTACCTATGACTTCGGTCATATATATTCGTTTAAAAAATATAAAAAAATAGCTGGTTTATTTCCAAGTGCTAATCTCTTCCAACCAACCATACAAATGTACTACAGTTTTTAGTGAAAGGTGAAGGATATTCATTATTGATGTAGAGAAACAAGTGCAATGCCAAAATTAACAAAAACAAATTTTAAAACACTTTTTATTTTTTTTGGATTTTCTATATTTTGAAACTATTATGGTATACTATGTTATGTTATGTTATGACAGTATTTTTATGTTAGGTCAATACTCTTTATTTTATAAATGTTGTTTTCAGAAAAAAATAATACGCATTGTGTCACACGGTTGACTTGTTGTCGACCTAATCAATAAGGTCATCCAAAACTCACGTTGACCTATTCACCTTTTAATAACGTTAAGTATTCGTTCTGCTTGGTTCAAGAAAGAATGAGAACTAAACATGTTATCTAACCAATCCATTTCATTTTAAAATAAACCTATTAAAATTTTGTACAGTATTACACTTTCGTTATATACAGTACAAATGGCGAGTTTATTTTTGTGTGGTCACCTCTTCCAACCAACCAGAAAAGTGATACAGAAGCTATAAGTGTAAACCAGGCTGGAACCCTTTTTAATAAATTTGGGCACCAACGAAGATACAACGAAGATACTGTCGAATTGGTCGGAAGCTATTTAATGAACCGGTGAATACGAGTATTAATACAGGTCAAATCTCATTATAACGATTACTGATGTTACGAATTTTTCAGTATAACGAATATTTTTGTTGAATTTAACTACCTTACATAAAATAACGTGTGCAAAAAATTCCAGTTCAGCGAAATAAAAAGTTCAATATAACAAACATTTTTCGGCCGAAAATAGCTGCTGAGTATATTCAAACCATGGAGTTTAGATTAAACAAACAATATTAAATGAATAGCTATTGAATAAGAACGCTCAAACCATGGAGTTTAGATTAAACAAACAATATTAAATGAATAGCTATTGAATAAGTTTAGATTAAACAAACAATATTAAATGAATAGCTATTGAATAAGAACGCTCAAATGAAAAGATAAAAAGAAAAGGTCATGTTTTAATTGTTGATTGCTAACAGATGAAAATTACGTATTTACATGATGATTTCATTGATTGAGGTAATGATGTAATTTAATAATTGCGAATAATAAAGAAAGGAGTTATGCCACCTATTTTGAAGGTTTCGCTTTCAGAAGCTATGAATAGATTGAAAAAGTTTCAGGTTTATTTATCCTGTAGCACTGATGTAACAATTATGCGGCATTAAAAATAAAATCTTGAATGCTGCTAAAAAAATGTATTACAGTCAAAATAACACAACTCTTTGAAAGAAATAATTTGAATGTGTTTACAAGTTTTTATTCTGAAATATTACTTTATTTTTTTCTCGTATAACGAAATATTTTTAATGGTCCCATGAATTTCGTTATATAGGGATTACCATATACCTGTATTTCGATTCTCAAACAAATATACAACATACACAAGAAACGTAGTTTATTTATAAAACAAAAAAAGAAGATACATCTTAAAAACAAATATTAAAAAACGAGAATGAAAAGCAGTATATCCAACTCTGAAAAGTAAAATTTTCGCTCTTACGTGAATGTTGAATTATATATGTAATACATTCTCTACAATTCTTCTAAATTGTAAGCAAAGTTATTTCTAGACCTTAAAGGTCAGGATAGTCATTGAAGAAACTACTTGTATGAAATATATTTTTAGTTTAAATAGTATATTTAGATATTTAAAAAAAAACGGAAAGAAATATTACAGATGTGCATCCTTCGAGATGTGGTGTTGGAAGCGGATGCTCGATATCCCACGGACCACAAGGCACACCAACGCCTCTATCAGCCAAGAATTAGATATTACCGAAAGACTTTAGACAACATAAAATAATCCTCCTAGAGATGATCCTTTGGAGATAAGTAGAACTTTGCAATAGGGCGGGGTGATGCAATAGGGCGGGGTATTATGATAAAGCTTTTGCCGTTGTTGATTGTGTGGCGTGGAATTGTCTGCCTTTTAGTATTAGATTTATAGGTGGCGTGTGCAGCTTTAGGAAGTACTTAAAGACAACCATTTTTGCGAGGTCTTATTTAAATGTATTATGTTGTATGAATAATACACTATACTAAACCTAAAGCTGAATGTGTTATCACATATCGGAAGATCTACAAAGGTTTCTTCGTGTTCCCTTGGTATGTTTTCTGCGGTTTTCATACAAAATATATTTTTCTAAAAATATGCCGATGCGGGTAAGTACCTAGTCTAATGGCCGCAGCCACTACTTTCCTACCCTTACACTCAACTTATGTGTGTATATGTATGATATATATTTATTTTGTAATATTTTAAATCTGTCAGTGGGTTCGAATCGTGAGTTAGAGCGACTTTGAGGAGAGTCTGCCATTATGCCGTTTTACTTAAGCAGAGGATAGAGCGCTAGACTTTTAAATTTCAACACACATACCCCTTCTCAAACAACTCTTACGATTTTTCTGACGTTCTACATTATTAAAGTATTACCTTTCATAATAATATAAATTCAGCACGTTTGGAATGAAGTTAGCAACAAAAATTGAATCCTATCGACATCTATCTGAGAAATACAAAACAACTTTCCGCACAATACATAAGAAGATAAGTATATTAAATTTAAGATGAATCTTGTAATGTCCACTTTCACTTTTTTTAGACAACTAGATGTGCTTCATCCTTAACTCATCTCTCTTTGTATCAATATTTAAGCATCTGCTAATTTAGACAACTAGATGTGCCTCATCCTTAACTCATCTCTCTTTGTATAAATATTTAAGCATCTGCTAATTTAGACAACTAGATGTGCCTCATCCTTAACTCATCTCTCTTTGTATAAATATTTAAGCATCTGCTAATTTAGACAACTAGATGTGCCTCATCCTTAACTCATCTCTCTTTGTATAAATATTTAAGCATCTGCTAATTTAGACAACTAGATATGCCTCATCCTTCACTCATCTCTCTTTGTATCAATATTTAAGCATCTGCTAATTTAGACAACTAGATGTGCCTCATCCTTAACTCATCTCTCTTTGTATAAATATTTAAGCATCTGCTAATTTAGACAACTAGATGTGCCTCATCCTTAACTCATCTCTCTTTGTATAAATATTTAAGCATCTGCTAATTTAGACAACTAGATGTGCCTCATCCTTAACTCATCTCTCTTTGTATAAATATTTAAGCATCTGCTAATTTAGAAAACTAGATGTGCCTCATCCTTAACTCATCTCTCTTTGTATAAATATTTAAGCATCTGCTAATTTAGACAACTAGATGTGCCTCATCCTTAACTCATCTCTCTTTGTATAAATATTTAAGCATCTGCTAATTTAGACAACTAGATGTGCCTCATCCTTAACTCATCTCTCTTTGTATAAATATTTAAGCATCTGCTAATTTAGACAACTAGATGTGCCTCATCCTTAACTCATCTCTCTTTGTATAAATATTTAAGCATCTGCTAATTTAGACAACTAGATATGCCTCATCCTTCACTCATCTCTCTTTATATAAATATTTAAGCATCTGCTAATTTAGACAACTAGATGTGCCTCATCCTTAACTCATCTCTCTTTGTATAAATATTTAAGCATCTGCTAATTTAGACAACTAGATGTGCCTCATCCTTAACTCATCTCTCTTTGTATAAATATTTAAGCATCTGCTAATTTAGACAACTAGATGTGCCTCATCCTTAACTCATCTCTCTTTGTATAAATATTTAAGCATCTGCTAATTTAGACAACTAGATGTGCCTCATCCTTAACTCATCTCTCTTTGTATAAATATTTAAGCATCTGCTAATTTAGACAACTAGATATGCCTCATCCTTCACTCATCTCTCTTTATATAAATATTTAAGCATCTGCTAATTTAGACAACTAGATGTGCCTCATCCTTAACTCATCTCTCTTTGTATAAATATTTAAGCATCTGCTAATTTAGAAAACTAGATGTGCCTCATCCTTAACTCATCTCTCTTTGTATAAATATTTAAGCATCTGCTAATTTAGAAAACTAGATGTGCCTCATCCTTAACTCATCTCTCTTTGTATAAATATTTAAGCATCTGCTAATTTAGACAACTAGATGTGCCTCATCCTTAACTCATCTCTCTTTGTATAAATATTTAAGCATCTGCTAATTTAGACAACTAGATGTGCCTCATCCTTAACTCATCTCTCTTTGTATAAATATTTAAGCATCTGCTAATTTAGACAACTAGATGTGCCTCATCCTTAACTCATCTCTCTTTGTATAAATATTTAAGCATCTGCTAATTTAGACAACTAGATGTGCCTCATCCTTAACTCATCTCTCTTTGTATAAATATTTAAGCATCTGCTAATTTAGACAACTAGATATGCCTCATCCTTCACTCATCTCTCTTTATATAAATATTTAAGCATCTGCTAATTTAGACAACTAGATGTGCCTCATCCTTAACTCATCTCTCTTTGTATAAATATTTAAGCATCTGCTAATTTAGAAAATTAGATGTGCCTCATCCTTAACTCATCTCTCTTTGTATAAATATTTAAGCATCTGCTAATTTAGAAAACTAGATGTGCCTCATCCTTAACTCATCTTTCTTTGTATAAATATTTAAGCATCTGCTAATTTTAGCGGGAGCGGCTTTAGCTACCGTCACGCTAGAACACTCCGCTAATGTGAGCATTGTTTGATCCTCCCAGGCCTTCCCATTCGTTCCAAAAGGAGGCCGGTTCAATCACCTGGATTTGGATAAAAAGAAGTCAATATTTTCGATCCTTTAATCACTTTATGGTTTAAAAATCAGTCGAGTGTAAAACATCCGATTTTTCTTAATAATTGGATTTACACATATGCGAAAAAAATCCAACTTACAATATAATTTTTAAGTTTGTTTGAAATATCGAAAGAGATTTAATACATCATTACGATGGGCTATCTCACGTGATCGAGAATAATTGTCAGTCTTTCTGTGAATGGAAGATGCTTGTGCATGTGTTGGTTTATTGTGCACAAGCTCTTGCACTTCATCAAATCGATTTGAAAAGTTTTTAGACGATTAAGTTTTAACCTGTAGTAGACTTTAATTTAGCAGATTTATGTAGCACTTTTTAGTGATGGTTAGTAATGTAATAAGAATTTATCATAAGTGGCGTATGAGCTACAGAAAATATAAATTCAGATGTAATATAGTCTAAGAGTAGTCCAGCCGAACTCTGTATTATATAGTCTAAGAGTAGTCCAGCCGAACTCAGTATTATAAAGGATTGTATTACACTTTAGTTGTATATGTTACAATATAACCTAGTGAGTTTATTACCATTTGGGAATATCTTTCAACTAACCAAAAAGGTGTTAAATAAGCCTTAAGGAAAATTCGGAGAGCTATGCATCTTTTTTTTTAAATTTTGGGTAAAGACAGACGTCTTATCAACCTAAGCTACAGAGATCGTCATTTATTCACGATATGGTACCCTGATATATCTGAACGTATGATGTGGACATGTTAAAGACCGTGGCCGGGAGACAATATTGTTTTCGGTCTCAGTAATGGTGCCATGGAATCAAAAATCGCTGGAGTAGACAAGTAACTCATGGTTCGCCATCGTATGTGTTGGAAATCCTGCAGTAAGTGGACATGCAACAACAATTGCATACATCTAGCGCGTGCAAATATTGTTATCAGACGAGTCGTTCAATTATACTAAGACCCAGTTTTTATTCTTTTTTTGTACCATCGGGAATCAAACCCGAACCCCCCGAATGGGACATCAGCATCTTACCGACTAGGCAACGAAGGTCGTCATTTTAATAAATATACAAAAATATCTAGGCGGTAAAAAGATTCATACTCCACTAATCGATGTTATTACCTAAAATATCTAAAAACAGATAAAATGCGGGTTGATTCTTTTTTGCGTCTATTTATCTAATTTGTTTCGAGCCCTACGAAATTCCAGAAATAAAAGGGTCTACGAGTATAGATACTCATGGAAAGTTTTTCCACGCGTATTAAAAATTTAGCCCAAATCCAAAAGAGTCCCATATCTGAAAAGAACAATCAAATAACATTTTATTTTCCACAGTGGTAAATTCTTCGTTACTCATTTTTTCACAAAGAAATATGGTCATTAATATAAAGAAGACCTTTTTTCGTATATTTTATAATATAGGGTGTCCAACAAACGTGTGGTTTTATTGAACTTGCTGCAGAATTTGTCATACGAGTTCCACGCGTTCGTGAGGAATTTAGAAATGATAAGCACTTTTATTTCTAGCAAGATGGCGCACCTCCCTACTACCATCGTGGTGTTAGGGCCTATGTTATTGAAAATTTGACGAACGTAAACGTAGCATTAAATACCCCCCAGTGCTTCCTAGATCTCACCCCAAATGGTTGTTTTAATGCAAATTCATTCAAGACAAAGGCATATAACCGGTAATAGTAAATAAATTGAGAGAAGCCATTAAATTTTTAAAGAAAATGCGCCCAAATACCAAAACAAATTATTTGTGATGATTTCACGTTATCAACAGTGCATGGACCAGAACGGCAATCAATTTGAACATACACGATAATATAAAAAAATATGTTTGTCTTCTTTAATTCAGAGTTTTATTCAAAGATATGTTTTAATAAATACTGAATTTATAATCATTTAAATTGTGTATATATTTTTTGGGACAGCCTGTATGTATATTTCCAAAACTGGCAACATTAAAAAATCCTTTGTTTTCCTCAAAGTGGAATAAAGTGTATCATTATTTTGAATAAATGCACAGACTTACACCAATCCAAGTTCCTGGGAATTAGTGACTAAGGTCCTGCCGGAAAAAGCGAGTTCTTTGACCTAATATTGATTAATTTAATATATTTTTTCCTCCATTACAAATGTAATTCCGGTTGTGCTAGTTAAATCGTTAAATCTGGGTACTTCGCAGTATATAAATAAAATAAAATAATTTTATTAGAATATAAACATAATTTATATTTTAATAAAATAATCATACTAATATTTTATGTAAATCATCATCGTATGCCCTATAAGCTCGACTAGAACTGTCATCCAATATGTGCAGGGCTGCTTAATATATTTATGTGCCCTGGATTAACAATATCGTACTAAGCCCAAACTTTTTAAGGAGCTTAATCGTCAATTTATTAACCGAAAACTGGAAGATATCGATTTCGGAAAATCATTCAACAAGGTCATTCACTTAACAGATTCAATTAACGTGAATACGGCACCAAAAACAATCTAATTCACGATTGCGAAAATAATTTTCCAACACTTGAAATATAAGTTTGTCAATCAACAAGTGGCAATGTTAGCAGTTTACGAGTATATATTATATAAATAAACATGTGCGTAGATGTCTTCTAACGCTTAAGTAGTAATACGAATATCAGAGAATATCCATTAAAATGTGGAAAAGAATCATATCGAACACGAGACTTATATGACAAGACACTGAATTATGGGTATAATGGCGTTCCTAGACGTCAGGGTTATTTTTGCAACATTTTTGGATACTCCATTCCGCTCTTGGAGTGCCAAAAATGATTACTATTGTAAATAAATCCACTCTTACGTCTTATGATCTTCGAAATTTTGTGAAGCTCTGGATCGTGGAAGGTGGACAGGTGTTTGTGAAGCTCTGGATCGTGGAAGGTGGGCAGGTGTTTGTGAAGCTCTGGATCGTGGAAGGTGGACAGGTGTTTGTGAAGCTCTGGATCGTGGAAGGTGGACAGGTGTTTGAGAAGCTCTGGATCGTGGAAGGTGGACAGGTGTTTGTGAAGCTCTGGATCGTGGAAGGGGGACAGGTGTTTGTGAAGCTCTGGATCGTGGAAGGTGGACAGGTGTTTGTGAAGCTCTGGATCGTGGAAGGTGGGCAGGTGTTTGTGAAGCTCTGGATCGTGGAAGGGGGACAGGTGTTTGTGAAGCTCTGGATCGTGGAAGGTGGACAGGTGTTTGTTCTCTGTGTGATGATGCTTCTGTCTGGTAATTTTCTTTCCTTGTCCCGTGTTGGTAATTTTCCTTTTTCCGTGACGTCGGATCATAAATCTCTCGACACCACTATTTTTTCCAAACACAGGTTTATCGCCGCCGGAGGAAGTATATCTTAGGGAAGATCCTTCTTCATCGTGCTCATAATACGATAAATACAAAAATATATTGATTGATCTTCTAGTTAAGATCGAACAGAATGGACTTATTTTGTTCCCCTTAACAGCGTGACTGATCGAACTGAACTGAAATAAGCTAGTGCTGCAGCTTTCAAACTAGAACCTGAGAGTTGAGAACATGCAATAGCGTGACCGGGCTTCAGGAAGTTTGTGCTTCGGGAATCGAACTATTATCCTACAAGTCTCATGGAACACGGTGAGCAGTTCCATAATCCTGTTTGAATGGCGAGAAAATCCTTGACTTCGAGGCCTAGCAACGACGAGATTTTATGGAAGGTAGCTAATAAATAACCTACAATTGTACTCGTAGTAAACAAGCTGTTGACGAGCTTGGTCTGGCGGTTAATATTCGTGCTAAGAAAATGGGCGTCCCAAATCCTATTCCTGGTGGGTCCAGTTCAGGACTGGTTTTTACTATTAGACTATTTTACGTCTGAATTTATATTTTTCCACAGCTTATCATAAATTATAATCGCATTAAGCGACACACAAATAACGCAATATTTAAACCTAAACGAATGGCCGCAGCAGATTAAACTCGCCGATCGTTTTTGAAATTAAATATCTTTGCCATCAAAATTTTGGATTTGATCTGCCAAGACTTTGTCTTTAGTGTACAACAGCATATAACACACGATAAACTAATACAAAGACAGGAGTCTTCCATCCAGAAGATGGCTGACAATCATACTGGCCTATCCTATCATACTAACATATTTAAAAAAATGTAATGCTGTTTATACATTTAAAAAATATACATCATAAACATAGTAAAGTAGTAAGTATATTCTTTTGCAAAACAAATTCATATACAAAATAAGAACTGTTTTAGCGGTGATCTCATTCAACTGCGAATTCAGCGGCGGACTGGCCCGGCTGACTATTGAGAGTCGCCCGGAAATATTCAGTGTACAGTTTCAAATTTAAAAAATAGCAAATGTAATGAAAGACATTTCGTTTGATTAGTCCTCCACGGGCAGGGAAAGATCAAGCACAAGATACGGATAGTTGATCTACTGTCGCATCATTACAAAACTTGCCGCAAACATCAGCGGAAATAACAAAAAATATATTAGCACGGATTTTTCGATGTTTTTTTTTTGTTTATTTATTTTCATGATATATAATTACATGTATTGAAAGTATACAAAAAACAAGACAAAACAAAAAACAGGTAATTTAAAGTAGACAATCTAAATGTGTATGGATCTGGGTTTGTTACCTTTCATTTGTCGTGCATACATACATACTCGTACAAACCATCACGCCATTTCCTTGTTGGGGTAGGCAGAGAGAAAAAAGCTACCGACTTTCCTATCTCAACACACGTCTTTAGTCTCTTCTACATCCATACAACTTCTAAGATTTCTTTGACTTTCTAAGTTTCTTTCTTTCAGAATATCATACACTTGATCCAACCATATTTTCCTTGGCCTTTCTCTCACATGCCTTCCAATCACATTTACACTTGTCGTGTCTCAAGTAAACTAATTTTGTCTGTATCTCACTGAAGACATATAAATATTTATAATAAATTAATATATTAGCCTCTACAATATATTTCATTTACAATTTATAATTCTTTATAAGGAAAGTGATGTCCATAAAATACTCGTAATAGTTAAATTTCAATTAAACCAAATTTGAATCCCTGTGCACTAATAAATTTAATTATATAATTTTGTAAACAAAAGGTTATTTTTATCAGGTTAAATCATAATATGATGTGTTAAAAAAGTGTTTTATTTTTATTAATATTTTTTTAAAATAGTCAAATATATTCAAATTACGCATATCCCAACAATATTTTAATTCATTCCTAACCTCTAAACAAAGCTCAACAGTTAAGTGTCTTCGGCTAATGATCGTCTAGAGAGCGTAATCCCGCAGGGATTCGAACTCGAACTCTCCAGTAAAGGAAAAGTGCACGCATATTACTTGGGTGTGCGAAGTATTTGACAGTAAAAAGGGGCTGGTCTCAATCGATTTCTCAGGCATATTATAATTGCCAGTCCGCTACTGTATGAACAGAACCCACAGATGTTTCAATGTCAAACAAACAATAAAAACACTTTCTCTTGCAAAAATATTATCAAAACAGCCAACAGCGACCTTACCATTATTATGGCTAACATTTATTTTTAACACAAATTTATTTAGAATAATGATTATATGTGTTTAAACGCTTATTTCATTGTTTCTTCCGTACATTTTTCTTTTTCAATACTCGAAAACAGTGTTTCCCAATATAACATAAAACATGCTCGTACCCCTTTAAAGATATATATTTTATCGGAGTACTCCATTTTTGACAAAAACAGTCGGGGATTTATGATGGATATTGTGTAACTATTCCACACAATACTCCCCATATTGTACATATAAATAATAATAAGGTAATCCCTCCATATACACGGACTCTAGTTTGGAACTAGAAGGACGGAAAACAGCGAAGCAGCAAACTCTAGATATATTTGTTTATGATAATTGAAACAGCTGCAACTGTAAGAGCATTAACAGTAACAATGGAAGATGCACCCAACGAGAATGAATTTGAATAAATAGGCACCGAAAAGTGTATATTTATAAATAACTACCTAAATACACTTACTGAAAGATAACTAAAGCTCTTTTAACTAAAGATGAATAGAATATCTGGAAATATGTAAAAGATCAAGTACTTTACTTTACATAGCATTCAAAAATTCCATTTAATGTATTTAATTTGCGCGCTGTTTTCTTGGAACCAATTATCTACGATAATGGAGAAATAATAATAAAAAATAATAACTGGGATAGAACTCTCTGTAAACATACGTTAGTGCAGCGATATTCAGTTCGCTGCCTGTGATTTTATAACGAAGATGGGGCTCTATGTACTAATTAGATTTATTTTTTTATTGTTTTGATATTCACAAGCACAGAAAAACGATTTAATACAATAAAAAAAATCAACCGTGTACTATACTTAAAATGTTTCGCCTACCACCAAGGGTACACTTCCCACTATTTAAGGACTAATAATCAGGACCCATTCGAGAGAAAATTTTACTTTGGATAAAAAAATAATGTGCCAATCCGATTTAAGTTCAATTCATATATGTTATTATTATTTTCAATTTTTATTTCAAATTTCAACATGAACTAGTCAATTTTAGTTATCATAAAATGAGCTGAATACAACACTTTCAATTGAATAATATTTGTTGGAAATCGATAGAGTAAGTGATATTGTGAATATGTCACAAGAGACACCTACTCAGTCTGTATCCCCATCGTTTTATTGCAGACAGGTGGACTGGCACACACTTCATCTCCTTTGCCTCCCGCCTACTATTGCGCTATAGATATTTTTATCAGTCTATAACTACCCATTCTTTCTACATTCATAAACCACCTAAATAATCTCTTCTTCATTCTGCACATTATGTCAGACCTTGATTCATCCTACCCTATCATATACTCGTACTTTAATTAGTATTCTGTTATATAAGCTTACATCATATATTGTATTACACTTTCGTTGTATACAGTACAACCAACCAGAAAGATTATAACGAGGCCCTTAAGTAAAGACTAGAATGAAACCCATTAAAAAAATGGAGTACTAACGAAAATCGAATCCAAAGCCTCAGAGATGGGAGACAAACATATTTTTAATAACGGACATATTTCTACTGTATCCATTCGCATTTCTACAGTTATCATTGTTTTTTCACGTCCACGTTTCACTTTCATACATTAAATTAAAAATCAAAAAATAATACTCGAAACTTTATACTCTCAGAGTATGACCCCTAATAACAAATAAAACATAATTCTATAAATATAATTTGAACACTTAATATGTGGGTGCCTCCGTTCATCGCAAATATTAAACAAAATAACACAACGCCCCTGGTATTACAATACTTTTCTCGCTGGATTACACACCTTGACTCATATTATACAATACAAAGGCTACTCGTAACATTATACTAATAAAAATCTAAATTTAAAAGTGCTATAAAACTATACATAGGCGTGTACTTGAAGATTACATACAGTACCCAGCGGTAAGTAATACACATCGTTTGTAGAGCGTCGTCTCTGTCGCACGATACGCTAACAGTCCGGTATCGTAATCAGCGCATCGTGCGACAGAGACGACGCTCTACAAACGATGTGTATTACTCATATGTAATACATAACCAGTAATATTCTTCTTACAAGGTTAAATGAGTCCTGTGTAAGCAAATTATTTTTATTTTAGGATTTAATTCAGAGGTGTTTCATGTGTGCGCCTCGGAATAATCGAAAATCTTAATAATTGTAGGCAATTTGAATTCACGGTCATGATATGCTAAAAAGTGATATCTAATTGGTTCATTGTGCATTAGGGTAAATTTTTATTTGATTTAAGTTGCTAGAAGAAGATAGCCTGACTGAGCTGTCTAGCGACAATACATCAAAAACAACATTTGTCGATATGGGACTGGTTGAGCTTTGGATATCAGTCAAGGATGAATATATGTTAATTTAGTGAGTACTAAAGCTCAGCGAGTCCTGGTTCCATTTGCGACGACTTACCTATACGAACTGGGTTTTCAGCACTAGCAGTAATCTTTCAACATTTAACGTGGAACAGCAATTAGGGTAGCTGTGTCTAGATTGATTCTAAGATTTGTGAAATTGCGCAATAAGCAACAGGTTCAGGAATAAATCTTTACACACGAAGGATGCCGTGTAGAAAATGGTTGAAAGCCACTGGGTTTACTGAATAAGAAAAAAATACATGTTGTTCAAAAAACAGTAATACTGAAAAGTGTTACTATTTTTTTAACAACATATTTTTCAAATACTTGGCATTAATTAATTAAAATTTGTAATTTGTTTTATCAAACACTGTTTATTACACTTTTTGTAACGGTATGACCCTACCGGTTTCAAGACTTTCACCTCATCTTCAGGGGAGCACAAACAAGTCTTGTTTGTGCTCAATTGAAGATGAGATGAAAGCCTTGAAACCGGTAGGGTTATAACGTTACAAAAAGTGGAATAAACAGTGTTTGATAAAACAAATTACAATGTCTTTAAACCTCCACAATGTTAATGCCTTAACTATAAATAATAATTAAAATTTGTTTATTTTACATTTTACGTTTCATTGTCCTGATTTTGTTCAACTAATTTGTTTGCATACTCCTCCCAGGTTCACAGATCAACTTCCGATATGTAATGAGCTTTTCTCGTGGATTTTTTGGTGGAATTGAACCCAGGACGCCCACTTACTGAGCATGAATGCTCTAGTCATTAGACCGTAGGCGCCGCGGAAGTACATATTAAAGCAGATGTGGGCCACAAGCTGGCCATGGCTGATGGATTCTTTTTAATTCTGTATTACTTCCTCGGATGAGATAAAACAGAATCCGGAAACGCAATCTCCAGTAGTCGGTGTATGTCAAAGCGTAACCAGCAGGAAGTCTTTCATCAGGGATCCTATGCATCATACGCCATAGATAATGTACGATGTTCAGTGAATATTACTCACATTTTTTATGTAGTAAAATTAGTCTCTAGGGTAGCGTATTTTATTTGTCACCCGTTTATAATATATTTAAATAATGGTTTATTATTATAAGTTAATTAGGCATTTATCACATGAAGAGGATGATTTATGCCAGTAACAATTTAAAAGAAAGGAGGCAGTGTAATAATATAAAGTACATTAGTATTAAATATTTCAGGAGTTTTGGACAGTAAATTCAGATATGCCCAAGATATATATTTTCGCCTTTGAAGAGAGGTTGTTCTCTAAACGGCGCTATATAAATTGTCCTTATATTATTATTATTATTATTATTACATGTGACTTTAAATTAACGCAGTATTAAGTGCGAATAGGTGGGACATGTTGAATCGACGGGGGTATTTATAATTGAGTCAAGATTATATGTGGCGCGTAGAGAACACTCAAAGGAAAAATGGTCCATGGTTTCCTCACCCATCTCGCACGTGCATGTAGGGATTTTTTTTACATGGATTTTATAGAGGTAGTTTCCTATCAGACAGGGACCTATCTTATCCTACATATGACAGATATATTTCGTTTGGATAAGTTTATTTTGTGGAATCGAGGTTTGGCGAGTATTTCAACCGAGATATATCACTGTAGGCAGCGCCGTTCTTGCTACTAGATAAAATCAATATAAATAAATTTAAAAAGAATCAAGTTATACCCATGTTTTTCATAAACTCCAATGGGATGTTTTTGCTGCACAAGATCAAGAAAACAGGTTGACTATGGTGTTTTAGTATATACAAAGTCACTAAGCCAATCGAGGAAGAAAAGACGATGGAGTATTCTATTCGTTATTTCCAGATTACCTCACTGATGAAAATAGCAATGAAAAATTATTAAAGAAAAGTCTTCCAATTCTTACTGAAAAATTCCCAGTTTTCCGTGCATCGTTCTAAAAGCCAACTTTTTAAAAACAATGGGCTGGAGTTTTAATTTATACAATTGATAAAATGGATTACATGATTCCGTAGAAAAAGTAAATCAAAGATAAAGCGGACATTAACAGAGATAATGTCGACATCAAACAGTAACAAAACAATGCCTTATATTAATTCTGTATCACAAGTGGGCGCTTTCAAGATTCATAACACAATTTATATATCCTTCGAAAAATTGGATTACGGGATAGACTATTCTCAATTTCTTTGCAACGAATATTCTAGTTATTTTGACAATTTATCATATAGGGAGGAATATAACTTGATAGACTTGTTGCAATCGGGCACTGGGGGATAACGATCAGGGATGGGCAGATCACCAACATTTTGGAAAGACCAATTTAGGTTCACTATAAAGACCTCTATTACATTGGCAATCAGAGATGCCCAAAGTAGGTAGAGTTGACAGACGATAAAAGAATCCGTTAAATACAACTGAGATTGAGCTAAGACTACAAGATAATGGTAATATTCTTGGCAGTAAATATGTCAATCTATCTACAACCAATTAATAAAAACCATTAACAAAAAATATCAAAACAAATTTCGTTAATAACCATATTGATTGGAACCTATCAAATATTTTAATTTTAAGTTCTTGACTAATTATTATATTTTAATGTGAGACTTCGCAACTGTCCTTGTTATCTATCCATTAAACGACTTTTTCTTTTTAAAAATTAAAATACAAATTTTACGAGTATTACATACTTTGCACAATACGGTATTACAACCTGCGGGTAATAAGTTTTTAATAAATAGTAAACGTGAAATGGTATATACTGGTATACACTTGTCTCGAATATTGAACTTATTTTTTTAAATACAGCAAAAACACCATACCAACCAATATAACAAACTTTGATGTATGAAAGTGGACGTGGAGAAAGATTGAAAGGAGCCGAATAAATGCTGACGATGTATTACAAAATACAGAAATAAATAATAAGGGATGAATGTGAATTTTAAGCTGATGTATTAAATTAGATCAAAAAGAGCACTCTGAGATGGTGTAGATATGTAGAACGAAAGAATGAAGATTAACAAAACGAATATACAGTGCCAATGTTATTAGAAGATATATCAAGGAAATGTGGTTGGATTAAGTAAATTATATTTTGAAAGAAGAAGTTGTATGAGAAGGAGTATGGATGTAGAAAAGGCGAAATATGTATGTCGCAATAAGAAAGTTTGGAGCTCTCTCTATTTTTGCCTATCCCGACAGGGAAATGTCGATGATGGCATACATGTGTGTAAATGTTGTATGGAATCAAAAGGTATCGAAAATGTGGCGTGATTGACAGAGAGCGTTGTGACGTCATAACACCCGCCAAATCCTTCATTCAGCAGTAAACATTAAACTGTTCATTGTGAAAACAAATTTGGTGTAGATTATTAATAAAAGTATCAATTTATTGGTCGATCTATTTATTCATCATGATTTTTTGCAAGCCCAAATGTTTTTCAGATACACATTTTCATAACATTACACTTTATTTCCTCAAACAACTGTAATTTGATTCACAATTAAGCATCTTGTTTGATGTAGTAAAGGTTGTATTAATACACTTCATACTTTTTACTACAATAAAAAAATAAAAACGGAGGAAAAATATTGTTTTTTTTTTACTGACAACGCGAATGTGAGTGCATAAAATCGTATGCGGGTGAACGAATAAATATTGTACAACTGTCAAACTTCGCCGGGAGTTATTGCGTCACAAGTTAGTGCGTGATAATGGTTATTTGGACAAGTATTTGAAATTTGACTATTCATGTAGATTTTAAAAGTTATTACTGATAGAATAAATTAAAAAAAATACTATATTAATTTTCTTTTGTAAGAAACTGAATGACCCTATTGAAAATAAACGTGTTTTGATTTAATGGTGATGATTCTATGATGATTATGACAACATTGGGAAACTGAATACATAAATAATATCATAACTTTTCAACGTTTTTATTCAAATTTGCCGGTTGTCAGGGTTGAGAAATAAGTTGTCTTCAGTGGACAATTTGACAGTCGTTATTATACTATACTGTTGAAATATTACAAATCTACTACAGAGACGGACTTATGTTAGTTATGTCAAAAATGAAAATATGTATTGCGACTGCTTTTTTTAAATAAATTGAAGTATGGAACAGAAAAATAGTTTATGATATATTAATGTGATGTCTTGATTTTAACTTTGATATTCACGTCCCTTAATAGGATGTACCCATTGTATTTTTAGAATTTGTATCTGAGATATGTTCCTTTGGAGATAATATAAGTTTGAGGTCGATTTTGTCTTTATGTAATAAGTTGAAAGTTCTGAATGGATTAAATATGGCGGGATATTATGATTGAGCTTCTGCCGTCGCTGTTCCTGTGGCGTGGAATGGTCTGCTTCTTAGAGCTAGAAATATGAGTGAATCGTGCAGTTTTAGAAAACATCTGAAGACAACCCTTTTGGGAGATTTTATTAAAATTTATGAATTTATATGAATTCTACAGACAAACATTACACTGCGCTTAAAGCCGAATGTGTTACTATCGGATATTGGAAGATTTACAAAGGTGTATTTATATTATTACTTAAACGTTTTGATAAGTTTTCTGCAGTTTTCTTACCAATAATGTTTTCCTGAATATATGCAGAAGCGGGGAAGTACACTCACACAAGTCTATGGCGTAATAGCCTTGTTACCAGATTAGATCTATTACCATATTGGAATTTTATTTTTTTCGGGTACCATCGGGGAACAGAAACTCCAGATTGTCAGTAAGATATTAATATAATTTTGATCTACAAACTCAGCTAAATTCATAACTGCTCTTACGTTGTACTATAATTCTGACGTATAAGACACTGATTATACACGTGCTCGGCTGTGGTTCCAAGTGATGGACTTATGAGGTACGACGAGAGACATCCTTAAAATAAGAATTCTGGGGAGCATCTACGGGCCAGTGAAGAAAGTGAATCGTGGAGCAATTTATACAACAAGAAGTTGTGTGCAATCTTTCAGGATACAATCATATCTTCATTTGTTAAGCTCGAAAGGCTCTGTTGAACGAGCCACGTAGTAAGAATAGATAATAGCCGACTGTCGAGAATTTATTTTAGAACACAGATCTGAAGAGTGTAGATCTGTTAAGAGGCCTAAGATTCGATGGAAGGCAGCTGAAGACGTCTGAAGACATTTTTGAAGGAGACTAAGACCCACCCAGGGTTGTATAGCTAATGATATTGATGATGACGCAAGAACCAGTACTATTTCCCTCTATTCCAAAACAGGCAAGATATCAATAAATCAATTGGCATTTCCCTTCTCTTGGCCCTGCATACAACAATGACCTTCATTATCAACCTTTTAATGTAATTTACATTTACTCGCATGGTTTTATTTTCCGTATCAAACTATCAGTAAATGTTTTCGATTAATTTGATTTTGTATTAAGTCATTTTATAACAGTCATTTATTTCCTTAACATATAAAATTACCAAATGTTACATAGAACTGAACAGGGAGGCATTATTAACCTGTTTTTATAATTATTTATCGCATTTTCTTCGTCTCGAAAAGTCGGGGAAAGAGCGAATCTCGGAAAGAAGAAGATCGTGGGTTTGCATTCAGGTTGCAAAAACATTGTATTTTTGTATAACACTTTCGTAATATATTTTAAAACCTTACCATATGGTTATATCATTCAACCAAAAAGAAAGATTTAAAAAAGCTTTAAATGAAATCCACACTGAAATCAAATATGCAACACCGTGTTGGAAGACAGAAGACTTGCGGACTAGGCCACGCAAATCGTCTCGACTAAATATTCTTGAATCTGTTAACATATCTCGTTGTTAAAATAGTGAAAAACTGTTCTTAATAAAATATATCTTAGTACGGAGGAACGCATTTAATTTTTATAACTATAATAAAAGGACAAAGTTTAGAAAATCAAATTTGGTAAAAAAAAAACCCACAGAAAACTTACCACGAGATGATGAACTACAAAGAAACCTTAGTAGATATTTCGATATGTGATAGTAACACATTCGGCTTTAAGTGTAGTGTATGTTAGTGTTTTGTTTAGTGTTAATATAACATCATAAATTGTGATAAGACCTCCCAAAAAGGATTGTCTTTAAGTGCTATATTAAGCTGTACATGCCAACCTTATCTCTAATACTAAGATGTAAACCATTCCACGCTATAGGACCAGCAACGGCAAAAGCTTTATCATAATACCCTGCTCTGTTGGATCGATTTAGAACAACCAATGTATTAGATGATGAAGAAATCGACCTTAAAGTTCAACTCCTCTCCGAAGCAACATCTTTCAGACACAGATTTGAAAGATACAGTGGAGACTTTAGGTGTAGTGTATAATATAATAAATTATAGAAAAACTAAATCTGTCATATGGTCAATCCGTTTCCTAAATATCCGCATAATGTTCAGGCAGATAGATGTACGTAAGAACGATATAAATAATTCGAGGTAACATACTCGGTATCAATCAGAACCTGTTATACCTGAAGTCGTGACATCACACAATGCAGAACAATACAAGGTACACACACAGTGTCACAACTCTGCAACTCAAGTCTGACCGTGAAACCAGAATCTGATCTTGGCTGGCCATGGCTGGGCATGGCTGGTACTCGTAAAATTGCCGGTTAATACCAGTGATAATTATTGTGCAAACCGTCTATGATAATATTCGTGTAGGAAAATATTTTTTTCTGCTGTTACAAAGTACATTGAAAATTGGTTTTTAATATCATACGAGTTAGGCAGAGGGCCTCTTGAAAAGAAAAGCGAGGTATCATCAGAAATGGAAAGCCACAATTGAGGGATCCTGCGCCCTTGACGACTTGTATGACCATCGGGTGTAAGCACTTTTTTACGGCGAGTTGTATTTATTCCTTTGCGTACATGGTAAACCTGGTGAGCTTATTGCTATACAGAAATTTTTATCAACTAATCTTGGATACTTTAAGTTATTTTAATTTTAATCCATGGCAAATTTTACCAAAAAAATGTTAAAATTTAAGGAAAAAAAAGAATTACTAATTTCGAAACAATAACATATCAGAGGTATTGGTCTAATGGTTAGCATTCACGCTAAGCAAACGGGCGCCACAGGTTCGATTCCTGGCGGATACACTTCCAAGCTGATATTACTTTCAGACGATTTTGCATCTGAATTAATATGTTTCTGTTACTTATGTGCTGTTATTTATCACAAATTCTTATAGCGCTGTTAAGCTTAAAAATAGAGCTTTGCAAAAAAAA
>CATKWJ010000923.1:0-25913 GCA_949825065.1 Odontocerum albicorne
AGACTAGATTAGTCATACAACAGGAAATGAGAACATCAGTAAATAATGCGAACCGAAAGAATATGAAGTAATTGAGATGAGTTTGAGGATTGAGGTGAGGAGGAAAAGTAAGAAAAATGTAAGAATAACAAATGATGAAAGAATTGAAAAAAAAAATCGAATAATCAAGAACGTACTCTAGGTGTTAAATGGTTAAAAACCCTATATCAACCGGATGAATCAATTTTTGAATAAGTAAAACCTCTTTCAATGCTCGACCTATAGAAAAACCTGTCCATTTTTAATGGTATTTTTATCATGTTGGGGCTGAATTTGAGGGACAGTTGGTACGAATTCTTATGAATCATAATTATTTCAATAAATACGAGTATGTGAAAAAAAGAAACAATTTAGAATAGAAAAATATGTTTCAAAAAGTCAAAGACGAATCGAAACGTACCTAGATAATGAGTTATATATACATAACAAGGTCTATCTTTAAGGAAAATAAAAAACCGACCTCCGAAGCCTCCGAAGGTGTTACGGGTTTGATTCCCATTAGTAAGAAATTTCACTAAAAAGGATTACAGTATGGTTTTCACTTAAGGCTTCCTTAATATCTTTCTAGTTGGTTAGAAGAGACTGCGCATGGCAACAAACCAGCCAAACTTGTATTGTGACAGCGAAAATGTAATCCCGTATATTAAAAAGAAATTTTCCCTTAATATTATTTTGATAACAAATATTTACAAAGTCGAAATATTGATGTTAAGAGCACAAGAGCAAATACTAGGCAATAAATCTGCCAGACTAGACTTAATACAACGAAAGTGTTAGGAAAAAAATGTATTATTAGAAAAGGTGAAAGAAAAAAATATAGCATGCTCAATGTGAAGTTTAATCGATCATTCCGTTTTTTTACGCGGAAAAAGTTAAATAACTTTCCACGAAAAAATACTTCCAAATGAGAAGCTTAAATATTGTTAAAAATCACTTAAATTTACATAAGAATATTTGAGGTTTAATGGTAAAACGTTTATGACATAGGTTTTCTTTATTGAAAAAAAAAACATATACTCGTAACAGTATGCATAGTGTTGTTACTTAATAATTCAGGAATCAAACCTGAGGCATTGGAATTACTGGCCAAGATAATAATAATTCATATTCTAATATAATAATCTCAATACTTGGGATTTTTACGCACTGCTGCGGTATAGATAAATAAAATTTTAACGGAGTAATTTTCTTGCATGTTCTTTTGTAACCAATTACGAGTAAGAAGTGTTTCGGGTAAAATTTTTGTTCCAGCCATTCAGGTACATTACATTGATGAAAGAAAACAAATTGGATAATAAATTATTAATATCTACTTTTGTCACATTTTGAAGGCCTGAAAATGAGAATCAAAGAATGGTGTTATATGTTTAATACATAAACTCCGTCGCTCAGATCGTAGAACGCTTGACTTCTAACAGAGGGTGTCAGGTTAGATTCATGAAGGAGCCCAAAATAAAAGTATTTCAGTCTGGTTTTTCGCATGAAACTAATACTAAATGCAGCGGAATTGTAATACCATCGATCGATCCCTCGCAGAAGAGTATGATTGTCACTCCATTTTGTGTAAGAGTGAGATTGTCACACCCCATCGAAGTGTGGTCACACTGTTCCAGACGGCATCTGGCAATACAATGCTGGACGCTCGCTTTTCTTTTTTGAGGTGGATGTTCCTGTCAAAAAGTGCTACCCTTCAGCTATAGTATATTTCCGTTTGTAGCGCTTTTGCGCCGCTGCAACTCAACGCTTAGTATAGTGCGAAACAGGATGTATGGCCGTCGTTGAACTTTTTTCATTATCTGATTATCATTGCTTCTATACTAGTTGTCTTTGCCTTATCATGAACGCTAAAATTTGGACGCTTGTCCTGTCATTTTGAAATGTATTTTAAAGACAGTCCAAAATTTAGACCTATACAGCAGAGATGGCAAAACAATCACCAAATATTATTAACTGTAAACAATTTAACACAGTGAAATTTTTAAATTCATTCTGTTACTCAGACTAGAACTTCGATCAACCGAAAATTAAGAAATTTCACATAAGACCAATACTGAATACAACAGAAGCGTAATTTAATAAAACACAGTATAATCGAAATGTTTAACTCATTCTTTTACCCAGACTCTAAATTCAGACCAATAATTACGAATTACGAACAAAGGATAGTCTTAGTTTTAAGATCGCATGCAGCTCGCAAGTCACAAGTTGCGCACACTTTTGCCAACTAGTATAAACGATCATCACAGTAATTCCTGGTGATTTATCTACCTGACACACGCGCTGTCTCCGATCAGAGCTCACCCAGCACGAAAGAACCATTTATTCCAGGCAATAAATAAATCGTCTAGTTTAATCGATACACCGCGAAATATCCTTAACACATTGAATAAAGTTTACACCTATAGCGCATTTAAATGACCGAAGTCAAGGATGTGGACACGTTTAGTTTAACGCTGACAGGGTTTAGGAGGATGATGACGGAAGAATGAGTGTTTTCATTTTTCTCTCCATCTACATACATACATTTATTTTACGCCGTGTCACTTGTGGAGTAAGCAGAGAGAATAGAACTTCAAACTTTTCTATCAAGCACACAATTTTCATCTCTTTGGCATTCATATATCTCATCATGCACAATATTCTATTATCAAACTTCTCACGTTACCTTGTTTCAAAATCTGGTACATTCCACATTTTTCCTTGGTGTACTCATCTCCAAGGTTAAATCTTATATCTATTCTTCTTTTGCGAAGTCCAAGTTTCACTACTATACATAAGAGTGGGCGCCAACATACTTTTGTGTACTGTCATTGGTAATATTTTTGATAAAGCGTGGTTGTTGACGGCGTCGTCTCTGAATCTCGTAGTTATTTATTTATCTGGGGATCGTATATTTATTTTTTCCACTATAGAGAATGGGTCTCAAATTTCTAGAGTGGAGTCGCTTAAAGTAGAATAGGACCGAATTATAAAACAAAGGAGACGTCATTGAAATGAAATGAGGGAGGCTTATATTGAAAATATTCTTTTCACACTCAGGTGTATCGACACTGAAGGAGTCCCTTTAGATAATTCCTTCTTTGTTAGTACGTGATGTCACGTTCCTAATAAAGTAGATTTTGATATTTTAGTATTGATCGACCTGGATGGGGAGAGGAATTATTTTGTAAACCATGACATCTTGGACGATGGTGAGATTGAACTGAAATAAACGGAATGTTGAAAAAACCTAAATAAATAAAACCATTTTTTTAATTTATGTATTTCCAGACCGATTAAGAAATCGAAAACCATCAGACAAAACTTCAACTCGACCCTTTCGGGTAAATTAAATCATTGATGCTGCTTCACTGATAACAACTGACCAACAATGGGTGCCTAATATTTATTCATTTTCAATGCCCGTGGGATGTCTCGTTCGATTTTATTTTCTCCCGTGACGTAATGCGTATAATAAAAGAGAAGCACAAAAAGCCGATATAAAAATTAATCAGTTCTGTTACTACAACACCTGCCGTTACAGGGGAGAATTAAAACCCTCTGGGAAACTGAATTTGGGATTAAATTTTATTCTTCTGTTCTCTGAGCCACAACAAATAAAATCTTCATTGACAATAATTGTCATGTTATATTATACTTACAATTATTTTGTTATCGTACTGTATTATAACTATGTTGTTTTTTATTATGCTGTAACCCTCATATTGGAAGACAGTCATCTTACCAACTAAGCCACAGAGGTCATTATATGAAGTACAATTTTTTCTGAATTAGTCTGCTAGTCAGATATTAGTCTTTCAGCCTTAGGGTTTTTCTGAATTAGTCTGCTAGTAAGATATTAGTATTTCAGCCTTAGGGTTTTTCTGAATTAGTCTGCTAGTAAGATATTAGTCTTTCAGCCTTAGGGTTTTTCTGAATTAGTCTGCTAGTAAGATATTAGTCTTTCAGCCTTAGGGTTTTTCTGAATTAGTCTGCTAGTAAGATATTAGTCTTTCAGCCTTAGGGTTTTTCTGAATTAGTCTGCTAGTAAAATATTAGTCTTTCAGCCTTAGGGTTTTTCTGAATTAGTCTGCTAGTAAGATATTAGTCTTTCAGCCTTAGGGTTTTAAGCCCAATTTATTTTTAAAAGGATCTCAGCGTAGTTTTCCCTCAACTCCCCTCCCCACATTGGTGAACGAACTTTCGTTTAATGTACCCATCAATTACGTCATCGACAATTCAGGTTCTTTTCGGTTCCCTTCTCTCGAATATAACTATTAAAAGTATTCCCACTCACACACGGTGTGACTTTGTTGAATGATGTTTTCGAAAATCGTTATTTATTACCGGTTGATGGATACATTAAGAATTGAGATTTGTATATATAACTAAGTCACTTTACATAATAGCATGAGCTTGTCATTTTACTAGCTTTTGTTTTTATAATAAGCTTTTTTAGTATCTGCTTAAATTATTGTAATTTATTTATTTTAATGTTATATAGTTTGATACAGCCTTTATTAAAATTAAAATAAAATAACCATATTATAGTTTTCAGGCTTTCACGTGACCCTTTCAGAGCCCTAGAAACACCAGCAAAGAGAATGAGACTGGTAATAAATGAGGGCTGAACTAAATTTATGACTACCAACTCCTAATTTCTGTGTTATTCTTGAGCTTGTATACAACGTGAATAACTGGTGAACAATGCCAACAATACGAGTACTGAGATAAACGAAAGAATATTGTTAGCAAACTAATGTTACTAAGGCTTTAATCACCAACTTAAACTGCGTTTTGTTACAAGAAAAACGGAATGCATCATAAAACTTTGAATAATATCCTCTAAAGGTCAGTCTTTACATGCGTCGCAGAAACATGGACGCTGACGAAACAAGATGAATGGACTCTGGAAATCATCGAAAAAACAATCTTCCGCAGAACCTATAACGCCATGGTGACAAATGGTGAGGGTGTTTAGAAGCAGAGAAACAATTTTTGACTTTATGACCTGCACAAAGATTTCCAATGTGGCATAGAAAATCAATGTAAGATTGCGTTGGCTGGAACAACTGCAACACATTGAAAATGAGGAAAGAAAAGGTATACTCAGTGATTGAATAGGGCGTGGAAGAGTGGGTTGACCGAAATTAAGATGGATCGATTGGGTGAACTATCGTGCTCTGACAGTAACGAGGTGAAGATGAGATGCCACAGACAGGCAGAAGTGGCGAATAATCCTAAAGGCAGCCAAGGTCTATTCTGAATTGTAACGCTGATGATTGATTGATTGAGTTGTTAAAATTGGTTTGTCATATAGGCTTGTGCAAACTGAAAAGTACGGTATGTAAAAAAAAGGTTTTCTTTCCACCAAGAGAGATAAATGTGAAATATTTGAAGCATTCAGTGTCAATATGGTTTTCATATAAAATACGAATTGTAAATTTTAATACAAAACGCATTAAAATTTTATCAAATCACAACATAAAAAGTTCATAACAAAATTGACATGTCTCAATCAAATTAATCTTGTTAAAAAAAACAACAGACTTAGAATAAGCTTACATATATACTTAAACTATTATATTATTTAAAAAATATATTTAGCTGTGTCGGTTGAAATATTTTATGCAAAGTATGTACTTGGAAAAAAATAGAGAATTAATGATAACATGTTAAGTCAAAAGTCATGGTAGATGAAATGTATGATTTAATGAGTAATTGCAACTTATGGGTGAATAATAAAAAAATAGAACAAGTTGAGGAATTTCGCTAATAAGGGAGCATGTTTTTAACTGATGGTAAGATAGAAAAATATATTTAAAGCATGTTGATGCAGGTAACAATGTCAATATCTCACTTAGTACAGCTTTTACCAATAGATAAATCGCAAAACCTTCGTTAATGCAAAATCTTACGCAACAAGTACACACTGGTATGTTTGAAATGAATGGAGAGTGTGAACGAGGTGGCCAAGAAAAGAGTGAAAGGAGGTATTTAAAGAACTTTTAATTGAGGTAAAGGTAAGTAAATCATTGCTGAAACTCGTGGTCGAGGATCTCCTCGCCATTCCAAAGTTGATTCAGTTGGTAAGCGAAGCTGTGCCGTGAATTTTTTTGTTCCTTTCTTATTTTCTCTTCTTTAAGTGAGTGGGTCGTTGCACACCAACTCACTGGCCACACCACTGTACTGGATCCAATTGAACATCGAAGTGAAACAATCGGAACACACCGCCATGGTTTTTGTTCCTTTCTTATTTTCTCTTCTTTAAGTGAGTGGGTCGTTGCACACCAACTCACTGGCCACACCACTGTACTGGATCCAATTGAACATCGAAGTGAAACAATCGGAACACACCGCCATGGTTTTTGTTCCTTTCTTATTTTCTCTTCTTTAAGTGAGTGGGTCGTTGCACACCAACTCACTGGCCACACCACTGTACTGGATCCAATTGAACATCGAAGTGAAACAATCGGAACACACCGCCATGGTTTTTGTTCCTTTCTTATTTTCTCTTCTTTAAGTGAGTGGGTCGTTGTACACCAACTCACTGGCCACACCACTGTACTGGATCCAATTGAACATCGAAGTGAAACAATCGGAACACACCGCCATGGTTTTTCCTTTGTTTTGTGAAAGAATAGATATGACCGAAGTTATAGATATTATTATACCCCCGAATACTAGACGGAATAAATAACTGTTGTTCGAGGGGAGTAGCACAGCGTGGAGTTCGAACCGGTGACCTTCCACACGGAAGTCTAGGGTGTTACCGTATGATCATGCACCTCATTGCAAAGGTAAGAAGTATGAGAAACAGAAAAGCATGTAAGACAAGATGTATGATTGTAAATGAGGCGAGAGCCGTGTGCAGGCGTTAAGCCAAGGAAAAATTAAGTGGAGATACATTCTTGCTATCTACTCTAACAAAGACGTGGCGCATGGTGATTATGACGATAATTAAATATATTATTTATAGTCAAGGCATTAACATTGTGGAGGTTTAAAGACATTGTAATTTGTTATATCAAACGCTGTTTATTCCACTTTTTTGTAACGGTATAACTTGTGTTGTTTTGTTTGTGCTCTCCTGATGATGAGGTGAAAGCCTTGAAACCGGTAGGGTTATACCGTTACAAAAAAGTGGAATAAACAGTGTTTGATAAAACAAATTACGATGATTAAATACTTGTCACCCGCTGTAATTCAAGTTATGTGTCGACTATGTTAGTACTGCGTAGATCAAAAACATACAGTATACACGTACTTGATAATTGAATATTTAATTTCAGAGGATGAGGAATATTTGGAGGTCTCCATATAGGCATGTGAGTGAATGACTAATGTGTATATAAAGCGTGTGATGAGTTGTTGGGCATGATGTTGATGTGGTTGTTGAAATTATGATGAGACTGGAATTGTGTGTGTGGTAACTTGTGATTTAAGTATTTGTAAGGATGTTAATGCTGAGTGGAAATGTTTTATCTAGAAATTTAAGTATTCAAGATAAATATATATGATATTCGTAATGAACCAATGAGACCACTTTATCACAGTCCTTACCTAGTGAAGACGTTCTGTATATCCACAAAATAGTATTTTTTTTTCATTGTTACGAGTATATACTTGTACTCCACGGTTCTCTTTTCCATTAAAAATATTTACATTGTAATTGTTGTGTTTTACTGTGTAAAATTGAAAACGAAAATAAAATATTGTGTTTTACTGTGTGAAATTAAAAACAAAAATGAAATTTATGGCAATTTCTGCAGAAAATTTACAAAAAAATTTACTTTCTTAGTTCAGCAACTGAATGGCTCATTCATATAAATAACGTACACCTAATTGGCAGCAAAATCTATTCTTTGAAAGGTTTCCTCCAGTCTTCAATCTCAATATTTTTGGCAAAACAAAGCAGCACACCCTAGCACACATGCGATTACCGGTGAGGTTGATTAATGCTTTCAATACACCCATTTCCGTGGAGTAGCAGGAATTGGAGCCCATGAATAAAGACTCTTATCGATCTTCCAAAGTCAATGAAGATAATGACACTATTACCGAGGCATAAGCACCCATAATATTATGGGGAAACCGTATAACATGGAGTCACAGTAAAACGTGTTCAACGGGAAAAGTGAAAGAGAAGAAACAGTGGTTTCGAAAAAAAAATCTTAAGGAATCTTGTTTTTTTACACAATTTTCAAAATAATACGAGTATTTTAAATATAAAAATTCTAAGAATTTATAATGATTACTTAGTTAATGAAATACTTCATTTTACAATGTCCACATTGGCGGGTTCATTGCTAAAGGGCAATCTCTTTTAACCAACCAGAAAATTGTGTACAAATTTTGTATGCAATGTTGGGGGAAAGATTTACATAAGAACTTTATTTACAAAGAGAGAATTGTAAAATAAAAATGAAACAGGAATGATTTGGTGAATTTAATACAGCGAATATAACAATATCATATGCGGCTAGGAGATGGGAGGGAGGTACTGGTAAGAAGGATAGTAAGGGGACCAGGACATATGCTACGTCACTGAAGTGAAGTTCAAAGTATACGATAATTAGAAACACAATGATTTAACACTTAAATGTGAAACCGACACGATAAACTTAAATTGGAATGATTTACAAAATCATTACCTTACTGTGATAATAAGAAGAAGGCGATAATAATACAACTTTATAAGTCGCGTTAATTCACCACTTTGATATACTTTTTTTTTAGAAAATCAACGTTTTTGATGTCAAACATATCACAATTAAAACATTAACATTAAAAAATGTGGATGGACATCTATAATACGATAAAAATGCAATAAAAATAACATTAACTTCTATAAAATCAAACTACAGATTCTAATCTGAAGTACTAAATGAATGAGCACATTCTGGAAAAATGTTTTGAAATGCATATTTTATTTATTTTTTCAGATAAACAATATGATAAATTAACGAAGACAAACATGTTCATTAATAGAACAACACTCTTTATATGGTCGATAATGCGTATCGAGAAATCCAGGAATAGTTTCTTGAATAGACCGGAAGAATTGACAATTCCTTGGGATAAAACGCGTTTTCAGAAATGGAAAGAAAAAACGCCTGACGACTGAATAGAGCTCTCAGAAAATATGGCACCTGGACACCAACTGCCTTGACCTACTTGGATAGCACTGAATAAAGATACTCTGAGTAGGGAGGACTAGATGCAAGATGAATACACAAAGATGGGGTTCTTAAATCAAAGTACTCGTAATACTGAATGTGATCGTGGAAATACGTGGGCTCCCACCACATGCAATTTTGTTTGAACAACGGGACGAGTATATGCTCTGGACAGGACCTGATTGATGCGAATGATGGGCGATCTCTGTAGCCTCCTATTGAAAATACGTGGCATAATTGTTGATCCGAACATGGAAAGAACGAATGAGTAAGACTACGATATGTTAAAATCCGACAAATTACTACGCTACATTAGTAAAAATACAAGTCAATAAAAATCTTCTTCAAAACCAATTTACATAATTTAGAGGGTAGTTTAACGGCATATCAAGTGTCCATACTGTTCCCCATTCTGTAAGACCTAACCATTTACGAATTCTAGGAATCGTTGGTTGTTTAATAACTACAATAGAAGAATTCGTGACGTCGCGTGGTCAACTTTTTAACTTATAACATAAGCAACACAAATAGTAATATAAATAATTTGGGTGCACAAAATGATTGGAGCAATTATTTAGTATGCTTTGCGAATAACCAATACATATTCTTAAAATAAAAATGAATAATTTAAAACATATGTTTTCAAATACCGAGAAAACGTTTCTCCAAATATTATTCTTTGCCTCAAAAGGATAATAAAAATAAAAAATGGTTTGACCATATAACTCGTAGATAATTTTGAGCTGTATATGTTGCTTCAAAGTTTGAGGTGAAATAATTACAAGTAGTTAAGAAATGGCTCATTCGTCAAAGTAGAAGGTCGTGGATTCGAATGTTGTTTGCAAAAAGATTAATTTTATTTTCATCGCTTTTTTGAGATGAGGCAATTGGTCCAACGTTTTCTGTATATTGATATTGAAAACACCACTCTTCAATTTCTATATTAAAATGAGCTAGGTAAAAAAAATATAATAAATACATATTTTTGTTAATGCCATTTTTATGCAAATACGTCTGGCGGATTAATTGCTTTAAACAATTTCAACCAGCCTTTGTATATTAGTTATTATCTGTTTCCACGGTCGTGTCTTACATACATGTACATCATCACGCCGCTACCCTTTCGGGGTAGATAGAGAAAAGAAAGTGCCAAATCAGAGAAAAAGCAATTATTTAAATGGCAAAATTTCTACACGGGCAGCCTTACTCGAAAAAAGCACATTTTAGTTGAGAGTATGACTTTTCTGTAATAATTATAATAGAAATAATTGCAGAAAAGCTTTTATTCGATATTGGAAATTATTTTCTTTAATAAAACTTATAGAAACCTTGGGGTTTTTTAAGTATTGTTATTATCAATTTTAAACGGCGAGTTGATATGGAAAACAAAATATATGTGGGCACTAAAATACATGTATTCAAACCAAGCAGTATATATGATAGATCCGCCAAAATGATAGCTCAAAATACGTTTTGTACTTACATTAATTAAATCTGATTGAAAAGTGGACGTGGTAAATTAATGAAAATAACCAAGGTGGAAATGGGCGAAGAACAGTAGCGGCTGGCTCATTAGTGATCTCGTGCGCCGAACTACTAAATTTATATAACAATAAACCCCTAAAGAAGTATAGCGAAAATGTATATTATCATAACAATATTTATGAAAAATAAATATATTTATGTCGACATGGCTCACTACAATATGCAACTCGATTTGTTAGAGCACATTTTTTGTATACATGTGTTTTGCATCTGGACGCAATCTGCGAGCATGTAGGAGGAGACCCGCTCTTCGTGCGCATTGGAATCCGTCCAAAAATTTGACGATTTACTTGAAATTAGAAGGTAACAGAAAATCTTGAGACAGTTATATTTGAATAGGGATTTCTAGGAATTCCTAGCAATTGTAGTTCGTGCACGAAATATCCGAGTGATCTCGGAAAAACCCGAATGACGCGATATGACAGTGCGCTGGGATAGTAATACATCAATTTTAAGTTTTTTTTTTTTAAATATGACCACCGCAGAGAAGGGATTTGTTCCTAGCGTTTAAACTGGGGCGTATTTTTAGTACATATATCTTTACGAGTATATGTCTCCAAATTAACAAACGTTTTTGCTTACCTAATTAGGTACCGACTTTCTTCCTTTATTGTTTTGTTTAGTAACTTGTAAGAAATTCCGTTTACAAATTCAATTATATTTTTGCAGTTTCGTCACGTGGCTAAACGCTTTTCTAACTATCTATATAATATTACGAGCCATTTGCAAGATAAACATAACTATTTGGATTATTTATTGTGTTTGTTTGCGTAAATTTTCCCAAAAAATTCTGCCACGTTGATATTTTATTCAAACAATTGCAATTTAAGAATTCAGATCCCGTTATAATTCGTAACAATATCAGTGAGTTTGAAAAATGTGCGTAACTCCACGGACAATTTTCTTGGATCGCCGACTAAACGAATAAAAACCTCGAAGTCAAGTTATTTGTAAAGAAGTCTGCGATACAATTTTGTGTGAAATGAAACAACGTTTTGCATTCAGTAATCACCTAATTGCAGCAAAATTATTCTATAGCAAAAAATTTACTGAGTATAGGTCAAAATTTCCCAAAGACGATTTTATTTTGACGGTAAAAACATACGATTTTTTCAATAAAGTTCAATTCAAAGGTGAACTCAGTGCAATTTATGCTCGCGATGATTTTGCCAATGCTGATGGCGCTTTGTCTATTTTATAACTTTTTTATAATACTGGTTTACTAGAAGATTTTTCTCAGATTGTAAAGTTACTTAAACTCGTATGCACTATTCCAATGACTTATGCTGAGAGTGAAAGGTGTTTCTCTACGTTAAAAAGGATAAAATCATTTTTGAGAAATACAATGAGCCAGGACAGGACAGACTGAACGCTTTATCAATATTAAGCATCGAAAAAGAGCTAATTCAGTCTACACCTGATTTTAATAAGATTCATTGAGGTCTTCGCTAAACAAAAAGAGCGGAGAATAGAACTTCTTTATAAATAGGTATGTAATATATTTTTTTTCTTTATATTATTTGGTATTTGGATACCTACTCTGGTGATCCCCCAATTATTTGGTCCACCGGCCGCCACTGGCGAAGAATATGTAGTATCTCAATGAATGATAACATAAGATAATAAATATAATTATTAAGGATAGACATGAGCTAAGAGACTGCGTTGTTAAGTAGAGAGAAACACAGTACGATGAGGGGGTTTGGAAATGTTTAGTGGATGTATGACAAAAGACAATGCCAGTACAAGTGGAAGTCATGGTAGAGGACTACCTAAAAAATTATGGTTGAACTGAGTGAACGAAATGACAGGTAAGAAGTAAGAGAAAAAGAAGGAACTGTTTGACAAGATGTTTGGATAAGGAAAAGGCATAAAGTATGCCGTGCTAGGAAGATTTTTATTTTCTCTACCCTAGCAAGAAAATAAAATGATCATGTATACATATTTTTTTCTTTCAACACAGAAAGATTTAAATACAAAACCAAAATATTGCTAATAAAGTATCTGCTTTTGCCGATTATTGTCTATGTGGACCCAAGTTACCTGAACGTTACGGAACATCAAAGTAATTTACACTCGCATAGGCAAGAGTCGGCTGAACAAACTTCAACGAATATGAAATGTTAGTTTGCGATACATTATCCTCATAATCTATATTTCCTCTTTTATCTCCTGACCGCAGATGAAATTGTTATATTGTCAAATGATTAATCTTTTCTTTTAAACTGGCAATAATTATCATTTTCAAAAATGTACATCTTTTGGTCTTAACTGAGAACAAAATTCTTCTGGTTGGTTGGAGAAATTACCCTGTCGCAATAAACCCACCGTATTGTACGCAGTGTTCCTATTCGACATTTGTATGTCACCAATTGGCCTTTGTAGTTCCTTCATACATGAATCTATATGAAATAACAATTATAAACAAATATTTGTGAATATAAGATAATTTGATAAATTGGCGTGAAGTGATTTTATATTATTTGAGTATCTTTCTTATTAACTAAACTTTATATTTATTTGTAAGTAATATGGTTATTTTTTACTTCAAACCCCACATACATGTGTACTCGTATCGTATTATCTATTACACCACAAACTAACGAGAAAACTAATTTGAATGAACTTTTTTTTTGTGCCGTGCGCATTACGTTCGTTGTACTGTACCTTTTATTATAAAAATGTCGGTACTTTCGCCAAACACACACGTCAGTAGTTTCATTTACATTATATGGTAAGTGGATTAGATTTGTGGAAAAATATAAAATATAGACCTTTCTTGAAAATTTTCAAATAACTGTTTGAGAATTATGCTACTTAAGAATTCAATGTTTAGAATTTGAATTCTTGCCCAAGAATGACATTCGTATAATTCATTTATTCATTTTATTAAAAGAAAATAGTTTTGAACGTATTTTTAGAAACGTTTAATAATGAAGTGTTAAATAAATATGCTGATGATACGGTAGTTTTACCCCAGAATGAGGATGAATTACAGAATTGGAGAAGTCTATTTTATTCAAACGAATAAAGTAGATTTTATTTTGATTTTTTTAATTTTCTTTACTGGTCATGTATATGTCGGCTTCAATAATAAAATGTATACTGCAAATGTGAGTGGAACACGTGATAGAGGAAGACCAAAGAAAGTTTGGTTAGATCCAGTGAATTATATTTTGAAATAATGAAATGTAAATGTCACCGAAATCGAAGTGAAGGTATATGGATGTACGAGTAGAAAAGGTAAAAGACGCGTGACACAATAGAAAAATCTGGTGTTTTCTTCTCTCTGCTTACACTGACAGAGAAACGGTGTGATGGTATGTATGTATACATTATGTGAATTGAGTAAAAATATCTCATTCTTCCTTTTCACAACAAATATAATTTAAAAAAAACGTCAACGACGAAAGTTGTAACGAATTATATTTAGTGGATTATTTACGCGCTCAAGATATTTTGAATGTAAATTCCGAAATTTTTTCAAAGCATAACCAATTATATCGTATTTATTTGATCTCTTTTCCAATGTCATTTCCTCACAAATACACACATCAAATGTTTGGCTGGCGGGTTTATTTAAACCGGGTACAATAGTAAATATTGACAAGAAGTTACATTCATTTTTCATCATTCTGATGTGTACAAAAAATACACGAAAAAATAATTCTCATCACTTTAATGTTGACTGGTCAGTTGTACAGTTGACCCTTAATATGACAAAAAATGATAAAACAAAAGAGAATCATCGACATATTCTTTTTGAAACAAAATTGAGCTTTTCTCAAATTATGAATAACACTCGTAGATTACTTTTATTGTTTTAAAAAATATTATTGCTTGTGAGTGTATTATATACACCAAATCCAACATTATCTCGTGTTAGTTTAGATAGATGGCGCTCAAAACGGTAAAAGTCGATAACACAGTATCTTACATTTTATTTGTTATCATTTTGAACAGAAATATAGTATGCCGCCACAAAGTGTATATGAACTCTGTGTCCATTATAATGGATGCCTGGTCTGAAAAGGTTAAGACCGTAGGTTTTTAACCTTTTCGAGTGTATTAATATATGCATCGTCTTGCTTTTCTTCATGTCAAGATTGCGGTCACTGTAATTTTTTTTAAAGGTTTATGTTGATTTTTTTTCTTTTGCTGTAGTAAAAAAGCATCAAGCACCGAAAAACAACTTTTTTTGTCTTGTCTTCCAAATAACTAAAACACCGCTCAAGTAATTTAGGAATTAACTTTCGTAATAAAATACATTCAACACGTTTGGAATGAAGTGTTGGATGTATATTATCACCAACCAACAAAAAAATTGTACTAAAGACATATATCCGAGAAATGCGAAACTACTTTCCAGGGAATATTTTTATTTGCAGTAATAAACTATGTTTTTTAGAAATGTTGGTATTAAAAGCATTCTTAAAAATTATATTGTAAGCATGTTTTTAAAATTTCAGTTTTATTTAAAGATAAAAATAATTCAAATGAAACATTTTCATCGAATAATAATCGTTACACCCGCCTTGTATTCCATTTGGAATAAACACACTGTTATTTCATGTATGAAACATTTAACAATTTAGCAAAAGTAGAATTTCATGAAGTTACGCGGAAAATAAAGATCGAAATAAAGGTTATTTGAAACATATATCAGTAGTTACCCCACCAGCGTTTTCAGCGAGATATAAGATCTTTTAGAAAAGAAAAATAATATATGGTACGCTCTTCATCCAAGCGTAATTTGTTTCAAAACAATATAAAATGAAATAAGAGCTATAAAAGTGTTGAAAACGTTTTTATTACCTTTCGGGATAGCCCCTTCTTGGCGCACTCCAGTTGAACCCTGATATATCGTGGATTTATATGTAGAAACATGTTTTCCAGCATTTTAAATTTCAACCATAAAAATAGCATAACGTTCACAAATGTACCACCAGAACCGACGCCCGATTTAACAATAAACACCAAATGCTAATGAATTAAAAATGTCAATTTATTATTATTTCGTGGTAAATTTTATTCTTAACTTAAAGAATAAATTGCCAACCTTTTGAATATCGTTAGTTAAATAATTTTTCATTCGTCTACTAAGAAGCATTCTTGCTATGAACATTCTATTTAAGACTTATTTAAAAATCAGACCTACTTCATACCCCAAAGCTCCTTTACACAAAAATTGGACACAGCTACGAGTACGTTGCGACAAAAAAGTCGCCTAATATATGAACATAGTGTAAGGCTGCAATACAAAGAACCTACGGACTATCATAGAAATTGCATTGCAATCGAAACCTACGATGAACGAGATAAATATATTATAACTCGTATAAGATCTAAACATAAGTTTAAGACTTCCCACACATACAACTATGTCGTTTCCTTATCAAGGTAGACAGAAGTGACTGAGCGCCAAACTTTTGTGTCCCTACACACATTTTTTACTTTCTCAACATTCATTCATTATCTCATACATCTCCTTTGGTTTCTTTGACTCCTTACCTTTCCTTGAAAATTTCATTCACTTTATACAATGAGACTTTCTTTGACCGTCATCTTCCAAGAATTTCACTAACATTTGCGCTATGGATTTGTTTTTTCGTCAGTCTTTCATCGTTCATTTTTTTTTCATGCCCAAACCATCAAGAGTTCATATTTATTCTACTTATTTCATCAGTCCCTAGTTCACATTAATCCTTAATAACTTCATTCCGTATTCTATCATGCGTCGTCGTGCTACATATTCTTCTTTTTGCACGAATTTCTGCAACATTTATTTGAATCCTATCATTATACTCGTATTTCCATATCCACGTTTTATTCCTATACAGCAAAGTTACCATTAATATAACGATGTGAGCCACAATCGAAGCAGATTTTGATACCATTCGAGTTGCATATATTTGTTTTAGTACCCCATTGACATCGCTACCTATCTTAACGCGTCGTTCGTTTTACGTCGAATGCCATTGCGTTTCTTTTGAATGGAAAATCCGTGAGAACAAGTGACATCCGCCTTCATCACTTACCGAGAAAAACTCAACACGTTTGTAGAAAAAAAGCTACTTCGACTTAATAATAAAGACAAGACAATCATATTGGATGGCATCGTTAAAGGGACGACATGAATTATGGGATCAGTTTACAAAAATATACTAATTCAATTACAAGTTTTCAAAAGTACTTTTATAAACAATTTATGCTGATTTATATTTACATGTTTGAGAAACGATTGTAACAAAATCCAGCGCCAACCTAAATTGGGACCTGTGCGGGACCATCGTCTGGAGGTAATGCTGATTGGGACCTGTGCGGGACCATCGTCTGGAGGTAATGCTGATTTATGAATCACAAACCTCGAATTTTGAAAATTATATCTCACGCGTTAAGTTTAATTTAATTTCATATTTTATAGTATTTTTTTCTGCACATCAATTAAATTTATGTCGAAAATTAAAATCCTCCCTTGCTCATGCAACAAAACTCATGTATTCAAAATAAGCTTTCGATAATTTTCAATTGATGCATAAAAAATATATTCGTATATGTGCTAATAAGTCATAAAATCAATTTACTTCTTTTAATCGTGCCAAAGATTATCACAAAATTATTTCTGCCCAGAATTCTGGGTTTTCAACCTACGAAAGTACGATCATATAACTTCATACCAGAAGGCATTGAACTGGTTGAATGTTAGAAATAGACGCCAAATTCACATACTGTCTCTATTGTATAATATCCTTAACTGTCCCGCCGCACCCTCTTATCTCGCCGAAAATTTTCAGCGTCTTTCCAATCATGGATTAGCGCTACGCTCAAACAGAGATTGTTTATTGGCCTTTCCAGTTCACCGCTCTTCTTTTTTCACGTCGTCCTTTACTGTCCATGCAGTGAGACTCTGGAATCAGTTACAAACCAATATAAGACTCGCTCCGTCCTTGGCATGCTTTAAGAAGCGACTGAAAAAACTCTTAATTTCTAGTCAGTAAAATAACGTGTTTCATTCCTGATTTTTCTTTTCCTTTCCTCTCCACCATCCTTTCCTTTCCTTTTGATTGATGATATCTCACTTTATATGAAAAATAGTGTTCGGGTGATTGTCCGTCTTTGTGGGGTTTGTGGGCATGTTCTCACGTATATGTTTATGGATTTCGTGGGGATGGATAGTCATTTGAATGATTTGTGCGACCACGTAACTTGCTTCATTTACTTTTGTCTGGTTGGTTGGAAGAGATTGCCGCCTGGCAATAAGCCCGCCAGATTGTATTGCAATAAAAGTGTTAAATAAAAAATAAATAAATAAATAATTCTGCCACCTGGACGAATCCACGAATTAAGTAATCTTCGTTGCGAGACATCGGGCCTTTAGGGCATTGCAGCAAGTGTCGATGAGTTGATCCGTCATGCAACAACCCATATTTGTCCTAGGTTCTCCCGATTCCTAGTTAAAGCCTGTTAAGAGATTTCCAGATAATATAGGGCTGTTCAGAGTCAGGTAGAAATGCCTCTTCTAACAAAATCCATCCGCTGTAACTCGATGTTCATCTCCACTCATGCATCCAGGCAACTGCAGGTAGTTGTTCCAGTGGCATAGTAATCGATGAAACTTGACCTGGATTTCAAACTTGTAGCTCGTTAATTGGTTTGTATAACAAGACATACATATCCAACTATCCAATATAAATGCTTTAAGAAGCGACTGAAAAAACTCTTAATTTCTAGTCAGTAAAATAACGTGTTTCATTCCTGATTTTTCTTTTCCTTTCCTCTCCACCATCCTTTCCTTTCCTTTTGATTGATGATATCTCACTTTATATGAAAAATAGTGTTCGGGTGATTGTCCGTCTTTGTGGGGTTTGTGGGCATGTTCTCACGTATATGTTTATGGATTTCGTGGGGATGGATAGTCATTTGAATGATTTATGCGACCACGTAACTTGCTTCATTTACTTTTGTCTGGTTGGTTGGAAGAGATTGCCGCCTGGCAATAAGCCCGCCAGATTGTATTACAATAAAAGTGTTAAATAAATAAATAAATAAATAAATAAACTGGTTTTGCTTCCTGAAGTTCCGCAATAGCGCTGCTGAAATACCGTATCAAACCCTGATTGCTAAAATATCACTTGGTTTGATGTGAAGGACCACAATAATAGTTCAGTTCTACACCAAAACCCTCACTTTTTCAGCATATATGTTCAGTACACCTGCTATGTGCAGTCCGTAGACTGTTCAACCTCACCCATTTCTTTCTGTGGAGATAAATTCCGAACCCTTCTTTTTTCGTCAACGAAAATAACAGTAATAAACTTTCATCGTATACAGTACGACCTGGCAAGTTGTTCACAATGTAGAAATATCTTGCAACCAACCAGAAAGATGTTAAAGTGGCCTAAAATGAAAACAAGGCAGATACCCTTAATTAGGTAGCAACGGAAGTCGAACATGCAGCCCCCGGGTCAAAAAACAAATGTCATACCAACTAGGCTACGGAAGTCATCTAACGAGTTTATCTCTATATCATATGGGCTACTGAAAGTCCATACTAACCATAATGTCACTTCACCCGTATATTATAATATATTGAGATTTTCCTATAGGTAACTGGCGTTAAGAATATTTCTAAAACCGCAGACGTATTATTTGAATATCCTTAAGTTATTGGAACAGGAGGAAGTTTCCGTGTTTGTAGCACTAATGCAATAGATTTACAAATACATTTTGGTGATTCATAAAGAAAATAATGTATGTATTTATTTTAAAAAAATATTACACAGTGCACAATACGATGGGTTTATGGTCAATCGGCAATTTCTTTCAGCCTACCACACAATTGTTTTACAAAGTTTGAGTGAAAGGTGGAAGATTTTTATCTTTCGTTTTGATAGTTTATTGAGAAATACTTGTCAAACACGTGTTATACAGGATGGGACACGAATTTTGCTTCAAGAATAAATTTAAATTGCTACAAAAATTTATTTATGTAAATTTTTTATTTTTTATTTCAATATTTGTTAAAACAATAAATGTAATGCATTCAAGCTTGAATAACGGAGAGATATTCAGATGCAGAATGAATTATGGTGGTTCAACTGTATTTTGAATGAAATGAAGGGAGACATGATATTCCAAACGAATGGACTATAATACGGATTAAGAAGCAGTTAAATAGGACAAGAAATGTCCAAAGGAAGCCCTCCGAACAAAACTGGACAACTCGGACATCTACACAGTGGCCGCCACCATTCCAAATGGTCCAACGATTTCAATCAGGCAATTGGTATTGGTTGGCGTCAGTTGAAGGAGCATGTTTCGTACATGACAGAAGTATTTGAATTTATTCCCTTATAAAATTCAACTACCAAGTATCTAAATCCAGGAGACCTGCCAATTGGACAAAAATTGTTACAATTTCTGGAGGAAGATACAAACTTTATTAACTGTTCGTTTAGGTCGAGTTGCACGAGGCCCATTTCAAATTAAACGACAATATTAATAAGAAAAACTACGTATCGAAAATCCTCAAAAATTGCTGCCACAAAAATAACATCCAGAGTGAGTCATTGTATGGGGTGAGGTATCGGTCTAGTGCATTATTGGTATATATTTTTTAACGACATGGTGCAAACAAACCGGTTAATGGCGAGTTATTTAGAAGGGTGGGAGCAATTTTTCTTCGCGAAATAGCGCCAACGAGGGATTGTTTCTTTTACGTAGGAAATTTGGCAAAAACATAATCTTGCAGAACAGTACGCATTGTTGCCCTCCAAGAACACAAGATCTCACTGCTTCGGATTTCTATATATGGGATTATTGCAAACAGAAGATGTATAAAACCAAGTCACGAAACAGAAACGAGCTGAAGACATCAACCAAAAAATGTTTTAGTTCGAGGAAGGTACTGCGTCAATGAGCACAAGGGACATTTAAACCAAATTATTTGTATAACAAAATGTTTCAATACTTGATTGCGAAACTTAGTTTAAAAAAGGTTTTTAAAATTTCATGATAAGTAAAAGTTATTTTAATTTCTTTTTAAAACAATATTCATGATAACGTTCCTAAGGCAAATATTTCGATAGTCACAAATATTTTTACTTTGGAACAAATCTAACTAAATGAAACAAATCTAATGTAACTAAATTCATTGCAGTTTTAAGTTGATCTTTCATGTTGTGTATTTTGTATTATTATTATTGGAAATTAATTGATCTGTATCAAATTTAAAATATAAAAAATTACCTGGAGATTTTGACAATTTATAAAAATGTTTTGCCACATAAGTGATAGCTTTATTTATCTTGAAAACAAAATTTGATCGTATTTTCATACTTTTTGTTAAAGGTTCACATGTTCAAAGAGGATATTAAAAAGGAAATTGTATATAAAACCTTGAGAGAGTATTGAATTCATATAAAGTATTTATTTAACCAAGGAATACGTAAGTTTGTAAATATGAAAAGGTTTAAGTCCAAAGTAAAATTTTTCGTCAGTGCCCTTTTTCTTTAAATTATTCTTAAAGTTTAAATATTTATTACACTACTAATCTTATTTTCAAGAACTCATGAATTAATTTAACTTCTCATGAGAGTTGAAATAAAGATATTTTCTTGCCAAAGATTTTCTTGGAAAAAGCTTTCGCTTTGTATAACTTCAAACTGAATAACTTAGTATATTTAAATAGCATTCTCTTTTTCAAGAAGGAAATGGGTTCCTTAATAATGCGGTTGTTCGTTGGAAGTATTTATTTAATAACTCATGTTATATATTGACAAAAAAAACTCATCCACAACAATTTTGAATAAGATTTTTTCTGACGATTACGACCTTTACGAAGTTTGCATATGTCGTGAAAAGTTGCATTAATTGCAGGTATAATGAAAATGAAAAAAACAAAGAGAATTGACAGACTTATTTTATACCACTTCAAATGGTGTTGAAATCGTTGAATTTATTCTGAAAAGTGGTAACAAATATGTAGAACAAAATATAAAAAATAATAATACAAAGTTAAGGTACTAAATATAACAATTTTTTTAGGTATGAAATACATATACATATATATGTTTTCCTTAAAAATGAATAAATATTCATCATCCCACTGAAATTTAATACGTGAATAGTTTATTTTTTTTATTTTTGCATAGTTTTTAGTCAAAGACGCTATGTCACAGAAGGAACAACTATTCCCAGTGAGATGCGGGTAAATGTCTAGTTTGCGCGAATGACAGGCAATAAACACAGAGACAATACAATTAACTTGTTACTCTGAATCTCGTTGTTTTTATCACATTGTGCTTAGGAACCATTTTTGTTCATTTTAAATTTAAAATTATTTTAAAAATTTGAAATATACTCGTATGTGTCCACGTACTTTTAATATATCGATTTTCAGACCCTCTGGATTGTCCTGATTGGTTTTCCATCATACGTATAAGTAAAATTTCTCTGCAATTGGTTTACACCAGGCTGTGGTTCAGACCCACAATTCTAGATAAGTAATCAATTGTGGCTATCGCTGGATACAAGAGGGAGTTTGGACACTTCGGTTTCACTGAAAACGTTAACGAAGGTTTTCGTGACTTGATTTGTCTATTATTTATTACATGGGGATTTTAGGTTTCGCATAATTAATTTTATTCTTAGATTGAATTAAGTACGTGCCTATACAGAAATACTCTGTTTCACGTTATATTATAAAATCCTCGGTTTTATTTATAGTTAAATCTATCATTGTGGACAAAACAAACTTTGAGTGAATGTACCAGTTTTATGTTTTCAGGCATTTTTTAGGTAAGTATAAATGGTATTATTTACTGTTAACAGCTATTTATCAATCTCTTCCGATCAATTAGATATATTTATTAAAATACTTTCAGAAGTAAACCTGACTGGAACCCATTTTAATTTTAAAAATAGATGCCGATGGAAAATGAACCCCCAAACAGTTGAAAGACAGGCAGTCTTACTAACTTAGGTACGGAGGTAAAAAAAGTAAGACATAAAATGGGCTATTTTCTATATATTTTTTTCAATAACGAAAATCAAGTTTAACAGTTCATATGATAATTAATCTGAAGTTTTGACAACATATTTATAGTATGTAAAAGCGCTTTGTTGTTTATAGAAATCAAGAAGACCAATGCAAGTACATGTTATATTTATATCGTTACCTTAGTGCATGTGAATAAAAAAATATTTGAGAGATATATTTGTACAGGCTGAATAACATAACTTGAAATTTGAGTCTTAAAACGTGCCAAATATGAATATTTACAGTTTTCGTGTTATCCTATCGCGAGTTAAAAAAAAGAAAAATAATTCATTTCTTAGACCGCACCCGCGTAGGTCAAAATATGAATTTACAACCGTAGTTAAACGCAAATTACATTCTCAACCATTAATCATAAGGTAATTAAAAATCATTTTTTCATTCCAGAAATAGTTTGTAAAACTTTGATGGAAACTATCTGGCTTGGCATCTGTCATACTCGCCGAGACTTTCCACACCTAAGGTCTCAAACTTAACTACACCTGATGAAAAATATGGCTCAAAGTATTAAAAAAAAACAATATCACGCGAAGTGAAAATGATTGATGGCATTCAGCTAGATTACATTCGCGTTATCGGCTGCTTTTTCCAATACGATTTGTTTGATTTTATTATGACCGTGCGCAAACGCTGATTTCTACCAAATGGAATAAAGTTTTTACTATATTTCATTTCCGATTATTTCCAGACGTGACTTTTGATGAAAGCTCAACGTTGAGTTTTATTTATTTGTTTTTTTTTCATGATTTGAATGGGTCTCAATGAATTATTGGAAGAATTAATATTATTTTGTTTTGAAATATGTGGCTCAACTCTCTTATTTTCAAGAACTCATGAATTAATTTAACTTCTCATGAGAGTTGAAATAAAGATATTTTCTTGCCAAAGATTTTCTTGGAAAAAGCTTTCGCTTTGTATAACTTCAAACTGAATAACTTAGTATATTTAAAAAGCATTCTCTTTTTCAAAAAGGAAATGGGTTCCTTAATAATGCGGTTGTTCGTTGGAAGTATTTATTTAATAACTCATGTTATATATTGACAAAAAAAACTCATCCAAAACAATTTTGAATAAGATTTTTTCTAACGATTACGACCTTTACGAAGTTTGCATGTGTCGTGAAAAGTTGCATTAATTGCAGGTATAATGAAAATGCAAAAAACCAAGAGAATTTACAAAATTATTTTATACCACTTCAAATGGTGTTGAAATCGTTGAATTTATTCTGAAAAGTGGTAACAAATATAACTCTCGATGTTAATTTTATTAAAATTTATAAAACTTTGCTTTAGTTTTGATTCAATTATCAAATAAGTTTACTTTATTTAAGCTAACTGAAATAGGTCAATGAATAAAAAATTCTTGATGTCACAGCTCAGTGGTGAGCGTGCATGCTTAACCCTTGTAGGTTTTAAAGTTGACATCAGTTTCATCTACGCTATTTACATCTACGATCCTACTCGTATGTCGAGGTAGACCACGGGACTACTACATATAAGGCCATGTGTCTGATGGGCTTCGAACTTAGTGCCACCCTCTTGGTGATGTGTACGGTATGGTGCGTGCATTCGCATTAATAAAGATTTTATATCTTTACATTCATTTTAAGGTAGTTAAAATGTCATTAACAATAATCTCCATTACATTAGTATATTAAGTGCTTTGAAATATGACATAAAAGTATGTATTTGAACACGTCTTGTAACTATGAATGTTTATGTTTGTTTGTCAATTTGAATACTTACGCCGCCATTTAAAGTTACTTTTTTAGATTAAAAAAAGATTACTTTACATTCGAAGTTTCATATACATGTTTCTAGTAAAAGGATAAATAAAAAAACATGAATATGTATACAATACTTATTTTGCGAATCCGCTAGTTCGATAAGTGCTTCCCAGAAGGAACTAGCAAAGAAACTTGACACAATAAAAAAATGTTAAATGCTTTTTCGTTGAATTTATTATCATGAATTTATTATTTCATTGAATTACATATCACTGTGAAAAATATTGTTTAAAACATTATGTAAAATGATAAAATACTTGTGACTAACATAATACTTGTGACTAATACTTGTAATCAACTCGCTAACATCATCTCTTAAGTGTTCTTATTATCTACACGAGTATGCGGATGACCTAAAAATCCCATTCATTTTGATCCAAATTGCTTTCGCACAGCATTGAACGATCTAAATGCAGACCTTCAATCGATCATCCTACGAAGTCTCAAGAGATCCTCATTGGAAGTCCTCAGCTTCTTAGATTCAACACTGGCTTACTCCCTCCAATTTTACTCGATGGCTCTATCATACCAATCAACAAAATAGTTAAAAACATAGGAGTGCTAATAGATAACACTCGATCATGTCGAGATCAAATAAATGAGGTAAGTCAAATGATCTTCTTCAGCCTTTATTCCTTGAAAGTGTTGCATAGATTCCGGCTTCTAAAACCAAAATTCTACTACGAAATCTCTACTCTTTCCGATTTTGAACTATGCGGACGTCTGTTATTTGGATAGTACGGAGGAATAGCTTTCCTATTTTTTTTATTCATGATATCTCACTTTGATTTTTTATGTTTATGTCCATAAATTTCATCAAGATGAATAATCATTTTAATATTTATTGCGATCATTTAATATACTTTATTTACTTTTGTCTGGTTGGTTTGGAAGAGATTGTCATCTAGCTATACGCCCATTAGTTGGTTTTGATCATGAAGTGTTAAATAAACAAATAAATATATGCAAGTAACTGATATAAAAGTGAGCAGAACTCATTTGGCGATAGTTGTCAAATGTTACCTCCAAATTATTATTTTGAAACTAACTCAGTATCGATTTGAAACTAACTCAATATCGATTTGAAACTAACTCAATCGATCCGATATAAGAAAAACGCATACGGAATGAGCTCTAAAATTGTGCCTTTTGTAGTAATCGAGAAAGAATAGTTTGTGTAGATAATGCATCACAACTAGAAACAGTTGATTTTTTAACCAAAGATACATTTACTTTAGAAAGTTTATTTGCATTGCAGTATTTTGTCTTATTGGTTCCTTAAAGACATCATTAAATATTTTTCGCTCAAAAGCGACGTTTACTCTTT